>AWOL01S0035381.1:95577-125763 GCA_000715115.1 Nicotiana otophora
TGTTCATGTAATTGGAGTAAGTCCTTGATCATTATTGAATTGGCTTTTCCTAATGTGGTTGTGTTGAAGGATGTTTGTTCAATGTTTATTCTAAATGCTTCATCGTGTCATCTTGTCATTTGAGAATATGTTCAAAATGTGGAATATGTGTTAGGAATGTTAAAACTTCATGTTAAGACCGAAATAAAGGTTGTTATGCCAAATTGTATGAAAGGCCTCTATGTGCCTAAGATTTTCCAAATTTCTCATATGCAAATTAATGTCTTGAATGGGAATCCCTATTGATGTTGATAATGATAATGATATTTGAATGTGGAAAAGGGAACTGGAATTATGAAATACGGCCAAGTGCCAAGAATAACTTTGTAATTGCTAAGAAGTACGATGTGAAATGATTGACTGAAGAAGGTAATGTCTCAAATGAGATGGCCTAGCCGATCGGGCCAATATCGTACTCCATGTAAGAATACAGTGGTATTGTGGATGAAATTATGGTAATGTCTCAAATGAGATGGCCTAGCCGATCGGGCCGTGATCAGACGCCATACCGCACACATGGTGGTACTGTGCTGGAAATTATAATGAAATTATGGTAATGTCTCAAATGAGATGGCCTAGCCGATCGGGCCGTGATCAGACGCCATACCGCACACATGGTGGTACTGTGCTGGAAATTATAATGAAATTATGGTAATGTCTCAAATGAGATGGCCTAGCCGATCGGGCCGTGATCAGACGCCATACCGCACACATGGTGGTACTGTGCTGGAAATTATAATGAAATTATGGTAATGTCTCAAATGAGATGGCCTAGCCGATCGGGCCGTGATCAGACGCCATACCGCACACATGGTGGTACTGTGCTGGAAATTATAATGAAATTATGGTAATGTCTCAAATGAGATGGCCTAGCCGATCGGGCCGTGATCAGACGCCATACCGCACACATGGTGGTACTGTGCTGGAAATTATAATGAAATTATGGTAATGTCTCAAATGAGATGGCCTAGCCGATCGGGCCGTGATCAGACGCCATACCGCACACATGGTGGTACTGTGCTGGAAATTATAATGAAATTATGGTAATGTCTCAAATGAGATGGCCTAGCCGATCGGGCCGTGATCAGACGCCATACCGCACACATGGTGGTACTGTGCTGGAAATTATAATGAAATTATGGTAATGTCTCAAATGAGATGGCCTAGCCGATCGGGCCGAGATCGGACTCCGTGTAAGAATATGGAGGTATTGTGAATTTTGGAATATTGGTGCTAAAGATCACCCAACCTAATAATATGGAAATTGACTTGAAAACGTATATGATCTTTAACTTGTTATTTTAATATTATTTGAAGCCTTATTGAATTCTTGACTGTTCCTCTTGTATTATTATTCATTCTATTGAGTTGATGTTTAGCTTTACATACTAGTGCTATTCGATGGCATTAACATCCCTTTTGCTGGGAGTGCTGCATCTTTAAATGGATGCAGGCGGTTACATAGCAGATAGTGTTGATCATAGATAGTGTTGCATTCTCTTCTCGGCGGACTCGGTGAGCCCCATTTCATTTCGGGGTCATATATTGTACCTTCTGGTTATATTGTGGTCACCTTGCCGGCCCAATCTTTACTCTCTTTTGTATCTTTAGAGGCTCCATAGACACTATATTGGTTGTATATGGGTGTTAGGAATGCTAAATAAGTTATGTTGTGTTTGATTACTTGTTCCATTCGAACTACAAGAAATGTGAATTTTGAGACTTAAAAGCGCAATAGCTAATGAAACAGTTTAATGTTGTATGTATGAACTTCCTTCCATCTAATTAATGAAATCACGTTTTGTCTTGATCATGGGTGAATCGGGTAGAAAGTATCTAACAGGATTGCTTGGACGAGTTCATTCGGTTGAACGCTGGTCGTGCTTCCCGAGTTTAGGGTGTGACAAACATAAACAACATCATCGATACAAAATAAATACCCAAAACCTGTAAATACAAAGTCATGAGCTCTAAAATGGACATACACATCTGAAATGCCAAATAACAATACAATCTGAATAAAAGACAATAGTACAAAAAGAAAAGAGACGCCAAGACTACGGTCGAGATGCAGCTCTACCTCGTCTCTCAGATGACAAGCTCAGCAATAAGCCTTAACTACTGGTGGCTCTGTACAACACCTAGATCTGCACAATTAAGTGCAGAGTATAGTATGAGTACAACCGATCCCATGTACTCAGCAAGCATCATAACTAACTTCGGCGATGAAATAGAATCAAGAATTATCGATGATACTCGCTAATCACTTGTAAAATTCATAAATTCTAACAAGTAAAGAACAATAATATGATCAAGTCATGAATCACCAATAAAACCATCTTGGTGCACACCATAACTTAACGTACTCTGCTCAGTCAACAAACCAGCATATAAAGAAGATATGCAACAAATCAGGTAAACAACCAATGAAATTGCAAAATAAAAATAAAATACAATAACCAAATCAAATACTGGCTAGCTTTTCCCAGAATTTCTGTAACTGTACCAAACCACGGATCAGCTTTCCTCAAATCCGTGTATATACCATAAAAAGAAATATGAGAGGGTGACCATAGGGGGGGTGGATCCATATCCACACGATGCACGGCATAGTCACGTGCAAATAATCTTAATCCGCCCGGCGTGGTCACGGGCTGAATATCACAATCTGTATGGCGTGGTCACAGGCTTAATATAACAATCTGCCCTGCGTGGTCTTAGGCTCAATACCAGAATCCTCCCCGCATGGTCACAGGTTCATATCACAATCTGCCTGGCATGGTCACGTGCTACCAGTCTAACCATATCACACAGAAAGCAAATATACTAGAATACACGATCAATTAATATCATTTGCATACTCCTGAACTTGTATAAGTGACATGCTAAGGTGTGTGCATGTGCAAAGTATGCTATCACAGCTAAATCAGGAAAATACATCACGAAAGCAATAATTTATCATGCTCAATAAGGAGATTAACCTCTATTTAACCTCAAACATGGTACAAATAGCTCACAAAAGGGGTTCGTCTAGGAGAAACATCACAGCATAAAGCTTAGCAATCAACTCAAGGCATATCATAGCCTCAACACTACCCCGAGCATGAATAAATACCACGGTGCATGCACATGGGCTCAACCCCACATATGTGCACCACCCATAGCACGTAGCTATCACAAATAACTTAGGCAACTAGTGCCTCAACCAAGTTTAGGTAACATGCATACCTCAAGCAAGCCATATCAATCCTTTAATAGGCCCTTCCCATGTGAATCAACATCCGGACGGCTCAAATCTCCCCGAAATAACTTAATATCATCAATAAAAATCAAAGGAAACGATTCCAAATGATAAAGCTAAAATCTTAAATAAATTATGCAAAGTTAACTCAAAAAGGCAACCCCGGGCCCGCACCCCGGAACTCAACCAAGCTTACGAATTCCGAACTATCATTACTATACGAGTTCAAATATATGTGTTTTATCCCATTCCAATCCCAAATCGATCAAATCATCAAATTCGCTCTCCAAAATCATAGTTCAAAAACTCTCAAATCTCACCTTAAATTTATCTAAATCAGGTGTAATAATCTATGGGTAAACAACACCTAGCACTAAAATCAAAGTAAGGATCACTTACCCCTTCAATTGTGATAAAGATTCCTCCAAAAATTGCCTTTAACCGAGCTCCACAACTCCCAAAATGAGAAAATGACCAAACCCTCGATAGTTAATATTCTGCCCAGCTAAATTGCATCTTCGATCACTTGACCGTATCTGTGGCTCCATTTCTGCGGACAGAAGCCCGCATATGCGGTCCAACTCCATTCCAAGACCTTCCGCTTCTGCGGCCAACACATCGCATCTGCGCTCACGCATCTGCGGTCCCTCATCGCAGATGCGGCCTACCAGTCCTCGAGATAGTTGTAATGATTTTTTTGTTGTAGTTTTATTAATATACTGAAGATTTCTCATTGTAGTAGTAATTTATACTATTTGTCTTACCTAGCGGGTTGGGTTAGGTGTCATCACGACTTGGTGAGATTTCGGGTTGTGACAATATCGTAGTTTTGTACTCATATTATACTTTTGCACATTTTGTGCAGGTTCTGAGGCAGGTATTTGTGGTACCATCTAGCTGAGTAGGAGTATTTATTGGAGACTTTATGGTGAGCTACTTTACTTGATCAGATATGCAGCACATGGAGTCCCCCTTCCTACTTATCTAATTTTGTCTATGTATTTCTTTTTCGGACAAAGGTATTAGTTCAGTTGATTCTAGTAGCTCTTACTAGATGCTCGTGATGTAGTGAAACCGGATTTTGGGCGTTTGTTATGCAGTTGTGGTCATATTTAGACCTTGCCTTTGATTTTGTACTTACGATATTGAATTGACATTTATTTTTGATTGTTATTTATATCATGAAATAATTAATTGCTAAATAATTTGATTCTATTTTGTTGTTGAGCGTTGGCTTGCTTAGTGTGTGGGTTAGGTGCCATCACAACCTTTGGTGGGATTTTGAGTCGTGACATTATAAAATCGAAAACTTGTGCCTTATACAACCCTTTGAACAATTTCAATTGATAAACCTACCAAACTACACAAAATAAAATTGAAAATCTACTATTTGCACTCAACTTTATAGAGTTGTAAGCTATTTTATATAAAGAAGTAAAAGCATGTAGGATTATCACTAATGATAGAACACTAAGAATTAGCATAAGGTTTAAACACTAAAAAAGATATTTATCTCCATTCGAATTCAAACACTGGTAATATAATCTTTAATTCAAAAATAAATTGTCTACATTATGTTGATGAGAAATTTGAGTTAATTCAAACTAAAAAATAATTTTATCACTTCATTTACTCAAACACAATATTTTATATTTTTAAACGTCATACAAATTATGTTGAAGATATTATTTGGACAAATTCGATTTACACTTATTTTATCACTTCATTTACTATAACCACACGGTTTTAATTTCTTTTAGAAAAATTGTGCAGATTATTCATGGAAAAACTTGATGTTTCAATTAAAAATAAAAAAAACTAACAACATTTATTTGTAAAACTTTATTTTTCAGAATCGTTATACATTTAACGAAAATATGATATTATTAAAAGTTTATTACGGTAAAAATAAAAATTTAATCTTTCATGATGGCGTTTGTTTCAAGAAATTGAAAAATATTTTTTCAAATTGTACAAAATATTGTTTAACGAAACTCCAACATTGAAAAGCTTATCATTTTTAAACTTTTCTTTGATTGAGTTTGGCCGAAACACAATTTTACAGTTTTGCTGTCTAATTTTAGAAAGAAATCGCACAAAAAGATTTAAAAAGAAATTACATGCGGTGGGCCATAAAGTAGGCTAGGAATAAATGTTGTTTGTCTTGTTTATTTAAAAAACTTTATCTTTGAATTTAAATTTAATGTTATTACCTAATCAAGATGACATTGTCCTAAGATTGCCAAGTAGCCTATTTTTAGATTGCCACATGACTTAGCCACATTGCAAACTGCTTTAAAATTTCCATGTGGGGACGATAGAATAGGCTAGGAATAAATGTAATTAATTATCTTTTTAAAAAAACTTTATCTTTGAATTTAAACTTAATGTTATCTACCTAATCCAGATGCCATTGTTCTAAGATTGCCAAGTGACTTATTTTTAGATTGCCAAGCAGAGTGATGTCTTTGTGACAATTCGTCAAGTAAACCTGCGCCCAAAGTGCTTATGTAGCCGGTCACCGTTTGGCTAAGATCCTTGATGACTGATTCATAAACCACTAACGTTTTCAGTCTTGTGTTAAGTGAACGCATAGCGACTACGGTCCTAACAACTTGATGTCAGACTGTTCAACATGAGGGACATCTAACTCAAATAACATAAAGACTAGGATTAGATGTTTAACATAACGACTCGTATGCTTTCATATATATATATATATATATATATATATATATATATATATATATATATATATATATATATATATATAACTTCATTTGCCAAAAAAAGGTTAATGTTTGCAAAATGCTAAAAGCGTTTTAAATTTTCCATTTTTCGGGCCATTCTCGTAGTTCTCCCAGCAAACAATGGGATTTTGGCATATGGTATAACAACCTACCCACATAATTAGCACTAAAAAGTCATGGTTATAGATATTGACACTAAATAGCCAATAAATATATATCACAACAGTAATATTTATATCAGAATTTTATTTTACTTTTTTGTGTATATTAAAATTTTATTGTATATCTAAGTATGCAATTATAAATATAATTGTTTAAAATTTATTATTGACTCTATGTCAATGCATATCCAAGTGTATAACAAAAAATAATTATATTTTTTGTATATCACAATGTATAACACATCAAATAATGTGTTATATTACAATTTTATTTTTACTTTATGTGTATATCAAAATTTATTTTTTGTATATCAAAATATATATCAAAAATTTATTTTTTTCTATGTATATTTCAATGTATAACACATAATTTCTTATGAATATACACAAATATAGACGGTAGAAATACATTAATATACAAGATGAGAATTAGGACTATATTTTCAATCAAAAAACAAAAGAAAAAAAAGCGAAGAAAAAAATGAGGATGAATCCACCCATCAAAAAGTATTGACCCCAAATGTATGATACATGTGCATATACGTGTAAGTATACATCTGCATTTTTTAATAACAAAAAAAAATCTGCATTTTGTTTGTTTGCAATCTAGTTTGTCTTCTAAATAATGAATCTCAAGTTCAGAGCAAAAAGAATGATGAGGCGGAGCTTGAAATTACAGTCAGCGAAGGAGGTTAGCATTTCGCGCTCTTTTTCTCGTGCGGAAACCAGATGTAGTTGAGTCATGGGAGAGAAAAAATAGGGAAGTAGGTTTTCTAGAATTTAGCTATACAATGCCAATTTTTTTGGGCCGTCTTTGCCAAACGTAATCTAAGGCTAAAAATTTTCCAATTCATGTTATATATTGTCACAAGGTGCCAATTTTTCAAAAATAGGGACCCAACCCAGTCCATTAAGGGCAGCTCAATCCAACCCGATTCGGGAAACAATGGGCTATCCCTTGATAGCCTGGTCGGCCCGGACCAATTGATAGGTATAGGCAGGAATGAGACACAGGAACGGTCAGGAATTGGGGAAACGACTGGATGGAACAAAAGAACAAACGTTCGTTCCTAGATCATATAGAATACCACAACTAAAGAGAGAAAAATCAGACACGAACCAGTTCCATTTACGTGTATATACACTTCTAAAAGTAGGTCTCAGATGAGACCGATAAACACCTCCTGGTTGCTGGATATACTTGGATTACCATCCAAATTACTGAATGCATCTGCAGCATAAAATCCAAAATCCACCAGTGTGTTGGTATCGCCTGCAGAAGACTTCAGCGGTTCTTCATCATCCATAAAAGTGGATATACTTCCCTCATAAGTGACAGCATTATCAGCGTTTTCATCAAGAGAAGGAGCTTCAACATAAACATTTGCCATATCAGCTAAAAGAACTTCTAGTGAGAACTTGGTATCACCATCTTCATTGGCTGCAAACTTCACATCTAAGATAGGGATGTCAAAATCCAGAGCAGAAGGCCTTGAATATTCACAAACATTTTGCATAGCGACCATGTGGTAACCTTTTGAAGCATCATGTTCTTCAGATTCAGCAGCATTTTCTAGATTACAAGAATTCATCTGTGGCTCACTGGTAGAATCTCTTACTTTAGTCTCTGCAACCTCATCATCTTGATCTGAAGGACAAGCAGCGGGATCATCCTGCGATCTGCAGACACTTTCTTGTGCATAAAGATGATGTTTTGAACCAATTATTCCAGAAGTTTCTCTAAGGTGCACATTTTCATGGAGAAATTTCTCCTGCACTGCATATGGCTCAGAAGCAACAGTTGAACTTGCATTACGCATGCTCTTGCTTTTATTAATATCAAGGAAGCCTCCAGGGTCCTGACTTCCAGTGCTTGGAGAAGCTATTTCAATATTTCCATTTTCTTCGCTTGCAAGTTCAGGAGCTACTGCAGAAGAACCTACAATAAAATTTGCATTCTCAAATTCGTACTCCTCGGTGAAGTCGGGAGCTGCAACTGCTAGAATTTGAGTATACTTTGAAGGTCTGTCATTGTCATTTCCCTCCAAAGTACAGTCATGAGCGATAACTGAATCACTGTGAGTAGATCGTGAAAACTCATTCTTCTCATTTACTACCTCACTAGCAGATCCAGAAGCAATAACTTCCGAAGTCCCATTATCTGGTAGAAGAACATGGGATGTGGACAGAAATCCAGAAAGTGCTGCAGCTAAAGCATCATCAATAGACAAAACTTGCTTCTGCATCTCTTGAGAAGAAACCTTTGCTGATTCAACAGTATCATTTTCTTCTTCATCCTCTCCGCATGAAAACTCAGGGGCAACAATCACAAGATTTGGAAGAATATGCGAAGGATTTGAAGAAACAGGCAGGTCATCAGAAGGGTCGGACAACTTATCGCAAGGGAGATCCTTCTTCTCCAGTTCTGATGCCCCACAAGGCCGATATTCACTTCCACCATTATACGAAGAGCTAGAATTGGAATCACTGCAGGTAAATGAAGGAGCTGTTATTCTTGTGCAGGACGTGACTTCAGAATATCGGGAGTTTTTTGCTAGAGCTTCTACTTGCTGCTCTAGCCGTTGAAGTCTCATTTCCATGCTGTTCATTGGACTAACCATGTTTTCTTCAAATTTCAAGCAAATATTTTCAATTCTGCTCACTCGCTCAAGAAGTTGTTCAATGGCTATTTCAATACGAGCTTGTGATGCATCATTATTCATGGTGGAGATATTGTGGTTCTCTCTGCTTAAGTTCTGGTGTGTCAGAGGCTGGGAATGAGTTGGTTCGTCTATAGGCTTGTTAGTGACATCCAACTGCACTATATGATCAGCACTCATCCTCTTTTTCTGGTCATTTTCTTTCCTGGCATCAGCAAAATCAGATATCCTTGCTGCAATTCTCACTTCATTTTCCTTTCTTTGACTATCAAAAACATCTTTGTCCTGCTTATGGCTTATGCCTGATTTAGATAGTTGCAGAAGGGTAGGAACAAGCATGGCCATGAAAGAACTAGCTTGGTTTTCCATAAGAACTGCTGGGGTCTCAACCTCATTAGAGTCAATAGGGTCACCGCATATGTAAATTTCGTCAATGCATATAGAACCTTTATTCTGAAGAGATAAAAAGCGAATTGTCAGTGACATGCAGGGATCTGCATCACTAATTTGTGCTGTGGCCTCGTACAAATCCTGCAAGATAAGATCTGTAGTCAGAGAAAATATTGCAATCTTGTAATTTAACTTGGCTGTTTTCTCCATAATAAAGCAGTTGAATAAAAGAACCGAGACTCGGTAAAACTTTTGCTATTAATATTCCAAGAAACGCTATAGGACAGAATCATCTATGTCAAATGCCTAAAAATTTAATAGAGTTGATGTTATTACACTCAATATCTCCAATAGAATCCATTTTCCACAAGTTATCTTTAACCCTTTAAACCATTTTCTTTGTTTTGTTTATACTACACAAGCAAGTCTGCATAAGTCATCTAATAGTGGTACCTCAATACTTCTCCGTTCATTCCCTGTTGTGTGCTTTTGCAGGCAGCTTACCACGTTCCCAACGAAAGGAGAATCAGGGACCTCAACGTCGACCCAGTCATCGTCGTTGGTGCAAAGTTTGGCTTCAGCTGGGACTCTACCTTCTGTTGGTTTTCCTACAAAATCCTTCAAATATTGCTGGGTAACTATGTCAATCCCACTAGCTTGGAGAAATTCTCCATCTCTTTCAGCTATGTTACAGCGGACGGTACATAGATACTCATCGTCGCTCTGCAGCGTAGGTGCATAGTATATCTCATAAACACGAGCAGTACTACGAACATAGACCTGCCTTATTTCATGCTTTTGCATAAGGCATACTGCAGATACAGAAATTGATAGCATCAGAATATAACAGTCGAGAAAAAAGTTTACTTAATTCTTTGGGATGCCACCTCTCGCTAAAGACTATGCAAACTAGTACAGGCATAGCTTGGAAAAACTTTAATCATTCCGGTTAAGGAGAGTGGAGAAGACCAAAAAAGAACTGCATTTTTCCCCAAGTAAACCTCAAACATATCAAACTCTAAATACCCATAAGCAAAAATCTTGGATAGCTAGTGCATCACATTAAAATCAGCATCCTGGTTATATAGGGTTAAATTAGAATACCGGACACTTAAATGAAATCACAACAAACACCATATATTCCAAAAACACGAAACGAGTGAACTCATAGCGCTATTGCTACTTAGCCTATGATACATCAAGTGAGCCGACAATCTCTGGGAATGGGCTCAAAACCCAATCAAGATGACTACAAGGGCAGTGTTAGGAACCTAGAAACCCTCCTAACCTTGATATGTTAATTTCCAAACACAATACAATATAGAAACACACGTCAACTGTTATTTATTTCCACCAACAAATTAAACAAGGTTTACAAATAGACAAACGACAACCGAGAACAATAATTCACCCAACAACAAGGTATTTCGAGGAACCTTATCCTCCAGATTTAATCACACAAAACCCTACAGAATAAACTGCCTCCCTTCCCCTCTTTCTAATACAAATAATACAAAATAAGCATCCTAACTTCTAGGTAACTGCTAGAAATGAAATACACACACATAGTATTAAATAAATAAAACAATTACATTTAAGCCTTATTGTCACCCTTCTTCCTGCGGTTACAGACCTTAGTAACAGCAAGTCTAACAATACCCGCCCCAACGAGTTTCACCTTGTCCTCGAGGTGAGAATGAGGAAACTAAGCTCAATAACTTCATACGATTCCCAGGTGTTCTCAAAGTCAGCTAAGTCCTTCCACTTAATCAAAACCTCCTGGGAGCCATTCAAGAGTGTCCGACAATCTACCACACTTTCAAGTTGCACTTGCATTTCAAGTTCTTCAGATAAGAAAGGAGGGAGCTGCTGAACTGGAGCAGAATCCTTCACAGCACGCTTTAGCCAAGAAACGTGAAATACGGAACGCACCCATGAATGAGGGGGTAAATCAAGGCGATAAGCAACTTCACCAATTTTACTCAAGACAATATATGGCCCATGGTAACGAGGGCTTAACTTCTCATTAACATTTTTAGCAAGTGAGCGAAGCTTGAAATGTTGCAAGCGAAGATAAACCAAATCACCTGGCTGAAACACATCACGACACTTAGCATCAGCATAAAGTTTCATTTGAACTTAAGCATGGGTTAGATTACCTTTGAGTTCGAACAGAAAGTCCTTGGTTAAGAAAAGTGATGGGACGTCCTTCTTGCATTAGGACAGCTCCAACGCCTAATCCTGAGGCAACTGTCTCAACCACAAACACTTTGTTGAAATCCGAAAGTTCCAAAACCAGCAAAGTGACCATAGCCTCCTTAAGACAATCAAAAGCTAACGGAGCTTCTTCATTCGAACGAAAAGAATCTTTCTTGAGCAATTGTGTGAGTCGCCTGGCTATTTTTCCATAGTCACGAACAAACTTCCTGTAGTAACCCGTGAGTCCCAAAAATCCCCTCAAACCTTTAATGTCTTCGAGAATTGGCCAATTAACCACGCTTGTTATTTTGGTTGGATCCGCTGAAACTCCACTTGCTGAAATAATATGTCCCAAATACTCCAGTTGCTGCTGTCTAAAATGATATTTTTATAGATTGACAACTATGAGAAATAATACACCGAAAAATTATATTATTGATGTGTTACAAGGACCCCTATTTATAACAATACACAATACATACATTACTCTTGTTCCATGTGGGACTATGACTATTTACATGAACTAACTCTAATACTCCCCCTCAAACTGGTGCATATAAATTAAATGTACCGAGCTTGTTACATATATAAACTGGTACTCTAATACGAGAACTAGTGAGGGACTTGGTGAAAATATCTGCAAGTTGATCATTTGACTTCAAAAACTTTGTAACAATATATCCTGAGAGAATCTTCTCTCTGAGGAAGTGACAACCAATCTCAATGTGTTTAGTCCTCTCATAGAACACTGGATTTGATGCAATATGAAGGACAGCTTGATTATCACACACAAGTTCCATATGACTGATTTCTCCAAATTTTAACTCCTTGAGCAACTGTTTGATCCAAACTATCTCACATGTTGCCATAGTCATGGCTCGATATTCTGCTTCTGTGCTAGATCGAGGGACTACATTCTGTTTCTTGCATTTCCAAGAGACCAAATTACCTCCTACTAAAACACAACATCCAGATGTGAAACGTCTATCGGAAGGTAATCATGCCCAATCAACATCTGTGTATCCAACAATATGCTCATGGCCCCGATCCTTGAATAGAAGTCCTTTGCCTGGAGCTGATTTTATATACCGAAGAAAGAAAACAACTGCATCACAATGACTATCGCAGGGAGAGTCCATAAACTGACTTACAACACTCACAGGAAATGAAATGTCAGGTCTAGTCACTGTGAGGTAATTCAATTTGCCAATAAGCCCCCTATATCTTACAGGATCGCTAAGAGGCACCCCCAGTCCTGGCAGAAGTATAGCATTTGGATCCATAGGAGTATCAACAGGTCTGCAACCCATCATTCCCGTCTCCTCAAGAATGTCTAAAGCATATTTTCTTTGTGAAATAACACTACCTTAGTTAGACTGAGCAACCTCAATACCTAAAAACTACTCCAATCTGCCTAGATCCTTAGTCTGGAAGTGCTGAAAGAGATGCTGTTTCAGATTAGTAATACCATCCTGATCATTGTCAGTAATAACAATATCATCAACATAAACCACCAGATAAATAGACAGATTAGGAGCAAAATGCCGATAAAACACTGAGTAATCAGCTTCACTACGAGTCATGTCGAACTCCTGAATAACTGTACTGAACTTGCCAAACCAGGCTCGGAGAGATTGTTTCAAACCACAAAGTGACCTGCGTAATCGACATACAAGACCACTAAACTCCCCCTGAGCAACAAAACCAAGTGGTTGCTCCATATAAACTTCATCCTCAAGATCACTGTGGAGAAAGACATTCTTAATGTCCAACTGATAAAGAGGCACATTCTTAATGTCCAACTGATAAAGAGGTCAATGACGAACGCAGCCATGGACAGGAAAAGGCGAACAGATGCGACTTTAGCCACGGGAGAGAAGGTGTCACTATAATCAAACCCAAATATCTGAGTATATCCTTTTGCAACCAGACAACCTTTAAGCCAATCAACTTGGCCATCCAGACCGACTTTGACTGCATAAACCCAACGACAACCAACAGTAGACTTACCTGAAAGAAGAGGAACAAGCTCCTAAGTACCACTCGCATGTAAAGCAGACATCTCGACGATCATTGCATGTCACCATCCTGAATGAGATAGTGCCTTACCTGTAGACTTAGGAATGGAAACAGTGGGCAAAGACGATACAAAAGCATAATGAGGTGATGATAGACGGTGATAACTTAAACCAACATAATGGGGGTTAGGATTAAGTGTGGATCGTACACCTTTCCGAAGGGCAATCGGTGGACTAGGAGGAGACAAGTCCGCAGTCGGTGCAGAAGCTGATGCAGGACGTGAATTATCTAGGTCTGATGCTGGACATGAACGACGATGATAAGTCAAAAGTGGTGGCCTTGTGGCTGGAGATGTAGGAGGAGCAACTGTAGACTCCTCAGAAGTCGGTATAGGTAGGAGTGGTTGTGGTGGTATTGTGGACGTCGATGGGGATGTTAGAGGAGGAACAATAGATTCCTCACAAGTAGGTACAAGGCCTCAAATATATCTAGATGATTAGATGAAGTAAAGTAAGGCTGAGATTCAAAGAACATGATGACATCGACTGACATAAAATACCTACGAAGATTAGGTGAGTAGCAACGATACTCCTTTTGAACCCGAGAATAGCCAAGTAAGACATACTGGAGAGCACGAGAAGCTAATTTATCTTTTACGGGAGCTAAGTTATGAACAAAACATGTACTCCAAAACACGAAGAGGAAGAGAATATAAGGGTGACCTAGGGAATAATACTGAATGTGGAATATGATTTTGGATGGAAGATGAAGGCATCCGATTAATTAAGTAACAAGTTGTAAGAACTGGATCACCCCAAAAATTCAGCGGAATATGGGACTCAATGAGAAGTGTGCGAGTAGTTTCAGTGAGATGCCTATTCTTTCTCTCTGCTACCCCATTCTGTTGAGGAGTATACGGACAAGATGTTTGATGGATAACTCCTTGAGAAGTCATAAACTGCTGAAACTGAGAGGATAAATATTCTAAGGCAGTATCACTACGAAAAGTACGAATAGAAACACCAAACTGAGTTTCAATTTCAGCACAAAAACTCTGAAATATAGAAAACAACTGAGAACGATCTTTCATTAGGAAAATCCAAGTACATCTTGAGTATTCATCAATGAAACTAACAAAATAACGAAATCCTAATGTTGAACTGACTCTACTAGGACCCCATACATCAGAATGAACTAAAGAAAAAACAAACTCGGCACGACTTTCAGCACTACGTGAAAATGTAGCTCGAATATGTTTCCCAAGTTGACATGACTCACAGTCTAATGTAGATAAACTAGACAAACTAAGCGCCATCTTCTGAAGCTTGGATAAACTCGAATGTCCTAAACGTCTGTGAATTAGGTCCGGAGAATCTGTGATGGAGTTTTAATATATGCAGCACCTCCCGCAAATGATCCAAGTGAGTAGGAAAATTTGCACTATAAATAATGTCATAAAAAAAGACCAATACAAATATCTCATTCCTCAAAGCTTGAAAGGTGGATGGAGTATTAGTCAACCCAAATGGCATGACCAAAAACTCATAGTGGCCTTCATGTGTACGAAAAGCTGTCTTGGCTACATCCTCCTTGCAAACCTGGATTTGATGGTACCCCGATCTTAGATCCAACTTTAAAAAAATAGTGGCATCTCCAAGCTCATCGAGTAACTCGTCCATTGCTGGAATTGGAAATTTATCGAGAACAATAATCTTATTAAGGGCTCGATAATCCACGCAAAATCGCCAACCGCCATCTTTTTTTGCGAACTAGCTATACTGGACTAGAGAAAGCACTTGTACTTGGTTGGATGATACCAGCTACTAACATTTCCTGTACAATTTGCTCAATCTCATTTTTTTGGTAATGAGGATAAGGATATGGACGAATATTGGGTGGATTAGATCCCTTTTTTAGTCGGATAGCATGGTTATGACTCCTACTAGGTGGCAGCCCTTTCAATTCCTCAAACAAAGTTCCAAATTCTTCTGGTAATTGCTGCAAATCAAAATTCTCTTGTTCTTCCTTTGTTGTTATCTCATTCAAATCAACATAATACCGTTCGAAATCTTTTTGCAAAGCTTTAAACAAAGTTTTAAGTGAAGCCACCGATTTGGACAATAAGGGCTCTCCTCAAACAACTCGTGTTTGCCCTTCTATTTCAAATTTTAGTGTTAATGTTTTGAAATTGGCTAGAATATCCCCCAAAGTCTCCGGCCACTCTACTCCTAACACTACATCGGCACTGCCCAAATTGAAAAGGAAATAATCATGTATTACCCGCAATTCGTCAATCCACAATTCCTCTTCTTTGCATCTTCCCATACTTCTTACCTGAGTCCATTCCCCAATTAAACCAAAAACCGCTTAGTTTCAGTTTGTTTAACCTTTATGCTTCGACCACTTTGCGAGAGATAAAATTCGTTGATGCTCCGCAATCAATCAACACAATACCTTTCTTCCCCGATATTGTTGCCCATACTTTTAAAAACTTCTTTGAGGTAAATCCTGCAATAGAGTGCAAAGACAACTACATTAACTTTTGTGACTCTGGTTGTCCGTGATAATTCAATTGGTATATCCCCGCATTTATTACTTCCTCTGAATACTCATCTATGCCTCCTTCTTCATCAGCCTCTACTGCCACAATAAGCAACAACAACAATTTTGAATTGCACCAGTGATTGGGCTATATTTTTCATCGCAGCAAAAACTAAGTCCTCTTCTTAATTTATCTTGATACTCTGCATCAAATAGCCTTTTGTATGCTCCCCCACGCCTTGTAGAAGTTTCTGGCCCTCCACATGTTTTCTCCTTGCTTTGCTCTTGAAATAATCATGGTACTGCTGTAACAGTTGTAGGTGCAGAATAAAAGGGTGTTGTGGTTACACGCACATGCGAACTTGTAATGCTTCATGTTCGACTATTGTCAGTTACAGGAAAATGCATTGGACCCTTAGGAAGGGCCATACGCATATGTCTTGGCAAGTGGCTTGGCTAAGAGCCCAATTCTTCTTCAATACGTTGGTTTTGATCCATAATCTAGGTTAGAGTTCCCAACTTGCTAAGATACAATTTTCCTCTTTCAGGCTATTTATAAAAATTCCCATTGAAACCTCATCATCGGCATCCCTCAAGGGTGCTGAAAGTAATTCGAGATCTCTTTATTGGGCCACGCTTCCAGTTTGTTGCAACCCTATCAAAACCTCACATAAGTTCCCTAACTATGATGGAGTAAACCGTTCGAGTATGGCTACTCGAAACACATCCCATGTGACAATCGACATTCTTATTTCCCATCATTGGAACCAATTTAGGGCTCTACCTTCAAGACAAACAGCAGCAACCTCCAATTTATCCTTGTCATCAATGCTGGTGAAATGAAAATAGTGTTCTACTCTATTAAGCCACCCATATGGGTTATCACCAGAGAATAAGGGCAATTCCAGTCTTCTCAGACACGTTTTATCACGAAATTGTGGCTGAACTTCTTCTCGGTGTCCACCAACTCTCTGATTGCCACTGTTCTCTGCCATCACCTCTGCGTGTTTAATTGGATCTTCCCCCATTGATTTTCCTTTCATATGTCGAAGGATTTCAGCATCATGTTCACCTTGTTTCTGCATCCAGTCACGAAACTGCCCCAAGCAGTCCCGTACTGAGCCAATCTCCTCTTGTACTTCCTCCATTATCTTCTCCAACCCTTTAATCCTTCCCTCCATTCTGGTTGAGACCACGAAGACTCCAATATCAAATCTGTTAGGATCCTAGAAACTCTGCTAACCTTAATCTGTTAATTTCCAAACACAATATAATATAGCAACACACGTCAACTGTTATTTATTTCCACCAACAAATTAAACTAGGTTTATAAATAGACAAACAACAACTGAGAACAATAATTCAGCTGATAAGCCACAAGAGAGATTTTCCGACAAGAAAAAAGTTGGTTGAGACACGGGATGATAGGGCGGGCGGCCCGACTTTTGGTACATTCTGCCAACTCGATTTCAATACTAAGTAAGCTCCTCATCGCATACCAAGGTTTTCGAGGAACCTTATCCTCCAAATTCAACCACAGAAAACCCTACACAATAAACTATGATGTACTTTCAAGGTTTTGTACCTCTCAAGTACAAAGAAGAGAGAAAAATACCGTACTTAGCCAATCTCCTCTTGTACTTCCTCCATTATCTTCTCCAACCATTCAATCCTCCCTTCCATTCTGGTTGAGACCTTGAAGACTCTAATATCAAATCTGTTAGGATCCTAGAAACTCTGCTAACCTTGATCTGTTAATTTCCAAACACAACACAATATAGCAACACGCGCCAACTGTTATTTATTTCCACCAACAAATTAAACAAGGTTTACAAATAGACAAACAACAACTGAGAACAATAATTCAGCCGATAAGCCGCAAGAGAAAATTTCCGACAAGAAAAAAGCTGGTTGAGACACGGGATGATAGGGCGTGCGACCGACTTTCGGTACTTTCTGCTTCTGCCAACTCGATTTCAATACTAAGTAAGCTCATCATCGCATACCAAGGTATTTCGAGGAACCTTATCCTCCAAATTCAACCACAGAAAACCTTACAGAATAAACTGTGATGTACTTTCAAGGTTTTGCACCTCTCAAGTACAAAGAAAAGAGAAAAACAACGGCACTCCGCTAAAAATTTTCACAAAACTAGCAAAAGCGTTCTTCAAACTCACGTTAGAAGAATATAAGATGAAAAGAAACCTCACCCACACGTTCTTCAACCCCGCAAGATTGCAAGAAGCGTTGAATAAAGGAAAGACAATGAATAAAAAGTTAATCAGGTTTTTGAAGCAAGAGCTTAGAAAAACTAATCACCCCCCTTTATTTTCAGCATATTGAGCCCTTTAAATAGGTCTTGCAATGAGTAAAATTGATAAGGTTAAGGAAAACTAATCCTAATTAAACTAAAATAAGAATAAGGCTAAGAAAGCTTATCCTAACTAAAATAGGAAAAAGAATTCTAGTAGGAATGGACTACCAACTAACAATCCTTGTTTGACTAGAACAATAAATATAATCCCACTAAAACAACAACAAACAACAAACTCAGTGAAATCCCACACGTGGGGTTTGGGGAGGGTAATGTGTACATAGACCTTACCCCTACCTTATGAAGGAAGAAAGGTTGTTTCCGATAGACCCTCGATTCAAGAACAATGAAAAGGGCACAATAAACAAGCAATAATAATGGCAAGAAAATAAGATAACAGAAACAAATAGCACCACATGTAATAGCAAAGATCTAGGAATACGAAGCTACAAGAGAAGTGCGAAAACTACCGGCAATAATGCCACATCGTCTAACAAGAAGGAACGCGGTATAGGAAAATACAAGACTAGTACTAATACTACCAGTACGACTAGAAGAGACTCTCGACTACCTGTCAACCCACAATCCTAATTCTCGACCCCCACACCTTTCTATCGAGGGTTATGTCCTCAGTAAGCTGAAGCAGTGTCATGTGTTGCCTAATCACCTCTCCCAGTACTTCCTAGCCCTCCATCTATCTCTTCTCTGACCCGCCATGGTCAACCTCTCGCATCTCCTCACTTGGGCATCGATGTCTCTCCTCTTCACATGCCCAAACCATCTCGGCCTCGATTCCCGCAACTTGTCTTCCACAGGAGCCACACCCACCTTGTCCCTAGTAACTTCATTCCTAATCCGGTTTTTCCTAGTATGCCCATACATCCATCCCAACATACTCATCTCTGTTACTTTCATCTTTTGGACATGAGATTTCTTGACTGGCCAACACTCCGCTCCATACAACATAGTCGGGCCTAACTACCACTTTGTAGAATTTGCCCTTAAGTCTTGGTGGCACATTCCTATCACACAAAACACCAGACGCAAGCATCCATTTCATCCACCCCACTCTAGCACGATGCGTAACATCCTTGTCAATCTCCCCGTTCCCCTGAATAACAGACCCAAGATATTTGAAACTATCTCTTTTGGAGATGACTTATGTATTAAGCTTCAACTCCGCTTTTGTTTCCTGCGTCCCACACTGAACTTGCACTCCAAGTATTCAGTTTTTGTCCTACTCAACTTGAAACTTTTAGACTATAAGGTCTACCTCCACAGCTCCAGCCGATCGTTAACCCTGCAGCGCGTCTCATCAATTAGCACTATGTCATCTGCAAATAACATGCACCATGGCACCTCCCCCCTGAATGTGGCGCGTCAGCATGTCCATCGCTAGAGCAAATAAAAATGGGCCAAGAGCCGAACCTTGATGTAACCCCATCATCACAGGAAAATAATCCTACTAAAACAAGAATCAAATTACTAGAAAACAAGAAATATGAAATCCTAATCTTTAGGGAAAGAAATTCTAATCTTGAATGGATTCTTGGACTTCTTGAATTTCTTGGATTCTTGACCTTCTTGATTTTGCATCAAATTGCCTCCCTTCCCCTCTTTCCAACACAAATAATACAAAATAACCATTCTAACTTCTAGGTAATTGCTAGAAATACATACACAAAGTACTAAATAAATACAACAGTTACATTTAAGCCTTATTGTCAGCCTTCTTCCTGTGGTTATAAACCTTAGTAACAGCAGATCTAACAGGCAGTGAATATCAGTATTGATTATTAAAAGAAAATTCTATAAAAAGGATTATTGAGAAAATATAATTCAAGATGGAACCAATAAAGATGATCTCAAACTCTCTAGAAAACGCGTCAAAAGATAACAACAAAATCTATCGCAATAGATATTAAGTCCATAGCGAAGATAAACCATTAAACTGATCCTTGCAAACCAAAAACGAGATCAACAAAACTTATAGTCAGTTCCTCCTTAAGAATTTCCATTATGCAGCCCAAAATTTTGCACTCAAAGTAGCTTGCTAGGTGTAATCAATGTCTTCAAGTTCAAGATAGCATCTTCAGATTCACCTTTGAAACGACATGTGTTTATATTTTCTCCGGCAGAGAAGTAATAATAAGAAGGGAGCATTGGAACAACAATAAAGTTGTCTCCATGTGACCTATAGGTCACGGGTTCGAGCCATAGAATCATCGACTCTTTCCCTGACACTGCGTGAATGCAGGATGCTTCGTGCATCGGGATGCCCTTTTTTAGAGGATTAATAATAAGGTACAATGATATTGCACTGATAAGCTTGAAGACCTCTTTAACATTCCAGATTAACAAAAGCATCCTTTTCATACACACATTTGTAACAAAGAAACAAAGGGTATCGACGGAACCAACTGATTTCATGACAACCTATGTCTAGACTCCAGAAACGATATGCAGTAGCAACTTAATTATTAAAAATCTAATTAAGAGATATGTTTGTTCTTAAAGCAAGCCAGAAGATTTTAGCCATGCATAGCATCTTCAAATATTAGTGTCTTTTTAGTAGTAGGATTCTATGATCCTTCAATCAGCAAGTTACTATACAGTCCTACAGTTGGGCAGCATCATGGCTTCATTAAATCCAAAATGCTTTGAAAATCAAACATCCAATACAGCAGAGCCCAATGCCCCAACTAGTTTAGATTGAGGCATACTTGATTTGACTGATTGATTTATTGAAGAATATTTAAAAAGCATAAATTCTCCTCTCTAAGTTGTTCTAGTTTAAGCACAACCAGGGGAGCAACAGTGGTTCCCCACATAAGGTAAACCCACCCATTGGTGGTGGGGACGGAGGTACTTTGTGTAAAGCCCCTTAAATTTAACCAAGGAATTTGAGGTTTTGTGGTGCCGAGGTAGATTTATGTGTTTTAGGACTGTAGAACTCGCCGCGGTATGGACTTTTTGGGTTGAAGAATGCTCTGAGGAGTGGATGAAAATTTTTGGCAGAAGAGGGCAATTCAGCGATCTGTTTCGCGGGCCGCATAATCATCGCGGAGTTGAGCAGAAAGTTGTTGAATTTTGAAGGTCATTTGGCGATCCATTCTGCATTCGCATATCCATTTCGCGGTCCGCATTTATCGTCGCAAATTTGGCACGAAGAATTTTGTTGGGTCATTCTGCGGCCGCATAAGTGGTCTGCGGACCGCAGACCGGTCCAGACCAGCCCAGTTCTTGGCATCATTTTCGCGGCCCATTTTGCGGGCCACATATCTGTTATGCGGGTCATTCTGCGACCGCAGACCTGAGTTCGGAGGGTCCATTTTCCTATTTTTATAACCCGACCCCATTTTAATAAATAGCCTTTGGGGCTTATTTTGTAACGGTTGTCTGATGATTTTAGAGAGAGGTAAGAGCATTTTAGAGAGGAAGGAAATCTAGCATTCTAATCATCCAATCTTACACCTACCTTCAAGAATCAAGAAAGTCAATCACTAGATTATCATCTATCCGGGTAAGTCCTACTCCTAAGCTTTCATGCAAGAGGTTATGAGTTCTAGCAGTGGCGGAGCCACATGCACCCAAAGGGACGCCCCTTCGTCGGAAAATTACACTGTTTAGCTCAGTAATTTTTTTAAAAATATGTATATATACTATATAATGACACCCCCTTACTTCTTGGTGAGTTTGTTTCTTTATATTTTGACTCCCGTTAATAAAAATCATGGCTCCGCCACTGAGTTCTAGTGTATTGTAGGGTTGGAAATAGGCCATGCATGTGACAATAGGTTGTAGTATATGAGGTTAATGAACCATTTTGGGTAGTTCTTGTTGAAATTGGTTGAGGGGGGAAGAGATTACCATTGTAGAGCTTCGTAGTCTATCTTGCATGCTAGGTGTTTGACAAAATTCCTAGAAGAGTTACACCATGGGAATCCTTTTAATTATTAACCGATTTTCGCTATCTTCCTATAGATTGTTATTGCTAGAAGTGTGGGGCGTTGTAGTAATTTAATGAAAGCTCAAACAAGGTACGGTGGCTAAACTACTCTCTTAGAAATGAATTCCATGATGTTCCCGTAAGTTTCAAGTATGGTTGGCTCAAGTTCCTTATTCCCATGTTCCGAGTTGTTCCCAATAAATTAGATTGTCCCGAGTAAGCAAAGTGTCGAGAATTATGTATTCAAAATGTTCTGAATGATATGTGTATTAAAATGTTACGGCTTTGAATCGTGTTTCAAATGAAAGTCCATTATGCTCAACTTGGAAAGAATACTCAATGCGTCTAAAACTCCTATTGCTCATATATATGCTTAAGGCCTCGATTTCGAATGTTCATATGGTTGATAATCTATAAAAATGCTTGAAAGTGAAAGAAGTGAGTTGAAGGTATAAAGTGTGGTCAACGTACCAAGGACGAAAATTATATTTGTGGCCAATGGTGCCAGGGAAATGAAGTGATGTGAGAAAGGTTATGAAATGAGCCCTGATTCAACTATTCCAAATTGACTTCAAAAATAGATTTGCCTAAAAGCTTATGTACTCAAGTCATGCCCAAATGTGGCTTTTTTAACTAATGTTATGCTTTGTAAGTATTTCCAATGTGTTTTGAGCTCTTATATATTCATGAGTTGAAATTGTGTATTGCCCTTTTGGGAAAAGTATTTCAAGAATAAATGATGTGTTACTCGATTATGATTTTAACTTGTGCTTCGATTGCCAACCATTCTACTCCATTTCTCCACCGTGTTTAAAGTTTTCATTACTAATGAACCTAAAGTTGTGATTTTCGGAATATTCTATTTGTTGATATTTGTGATGATAATCCTTGTAAGTAAAGAAATGAAAGTGTAGAATATAAGATACGGCCACCGTACCTTGGGATGAAGAATCATAAGTATGGCCAAGAGAGCCAATGAAATAATAATGATGTTGTGAATGGTTGAAGTTACTAACGAGGTTATATATAGTGTGAAAGGTAATGAGGTGGATATAAAATAGATTTGTGCTTTTGTTTCCCTTGTGTGCAAACCAAAAATGTTTTTGGGAGTATCATTAGCAAACCGAGGAAGGGTGGGCCATAAGGCTCACACCCGAAACTACACGTGTCGGTGTAGGGGTGGAATGTGATTATTCCCTTTATTTGGGATGAGATTGAAATATTGATGTGATTATGGTTATTCCCCTTAATTGGGATGAGGTTGATATTAGCTGTGAATTGGAAAGTCAACCCACACAGCATATGTTGTAAGGCGGCCTAGCCGATCGGGTGGAGATCGGACGCCATGTTGCGCACATAGTGGTACTACTCTTGGTAACACCTTTTTTCGCATCACATGTCAAACCACATTGTTCGTGAGGAGATGTCCTAGCCGATCGGGCGTGATCGGACTCCGTGCTAAAAACATGGCGGTATATCGGTACTAATGATCTCCCAACCAAAAACATATAATATTTTCGTATTTTGAAAATTGTTATGTTTTAATTTGGCATTTGGATATCATTGATTGTTACTTGTTGCTCCATGGCGTTTCCCCTTCTGTTATTGGCTTTCTATTTCGAAAGAGAACATTTAGCTTTACATACTAGTACTATTCCATATGTACTAACGTCCCTTTTGTCGGGGGCGCTGCATATTTAATGGATGCAGGCGGTTCCTCAGCGGGCGGTTTTGATCCTCGTTAGCAACTACTCTCTATTCATCAGATTTTGGTGAGCCCTACTATGTTCCGGGCTTTATGTCATTTGACGTTGTACTTTATGTTTTGAGGTATAGTCGGAGTCTTGTCACCGGCACTTCCATACTACTCTTTTGTTGTAGTTAGAGGCTCCGTAGACAGATTGTGGGTGGTGTATGATATTGGGAATTAAACTAGTAAGTGTTGGTATTCGGACAAATATGTTTTTCATCATATCTATAAACTTGTAATATTTTAGAAATCATAAATGAATATCCATTAGTAATGAAAAAGATTGTGGAACACTTGACTCTTCTCATGTCTATCACTTGTACCGGTTCTTATATTGTTAATGGGCAAGGTTGGGTAGAAGGCATCTAGCAAGCTTGCTCGGCTGGGGTATCCCGCTTGAGTGCTGGTCGCGCTCCCTGAGGTCAGGGCGTGACACTTTGCCCCTAGAGCAAGCCTAACTCCTCAATTTAATTGCTTTCCTTCCCTAATTCTCTGTAACAGCTAAAGTTGAAGAGCTCTACCAAACCTTAGTATTACTAAAGAAAGAGTGTACACCGATTCCACCCAAAATGGATGAAGTAATCAAATTTCATGAAATTTGCCATAAAATTTGCAATCTCTTTTTTCTCACAAATAAGAAAACAAACAATCACTCGATCGACTAGGTCTCTGGTTCAAGTCGCAGATATGAATACTTTGTACTTCATTCTAATAGTAAGTCAAATTAGGAGATTTCTATCCCGACACTACCGTACAAGTAAGTCTCTAACTCTAGAGAAACAGCGGCCCTAAATTGCATAATTAGTAATTGCAACATATACAATTGATTTAATCAATAAACAGCACGATATGTTAATTTTTTATTTTGATTTTGATTTTGATAGTCACTTACACTTGATTTCGCAGGGGGAAAAATCCGGTGAAGGTCCGTCGAGGATAAGAGGAGATATCTGAGTGGATTCAGAGTAAATGGAGGATTCGAAGGTGATGCAAGTTTGGAGAGAGCCAAGAGAGATGGTCCAGTTGGTTGAGGAGCTCCACGACGTATTCGTGTGATCACCGCCCATGTCCTCAGTCGGAGTTGCCCCCATTGTGGTGTGCGTCTTTTTGGCTTCCTCTTTTACCGAGCACCAAACTGATTTTTATACCCTGCTATCGTAGAGAAGAATGTCACCAGTCTTCAACTTAGCGTTTTGCGTACGGTTCCATTTTTTCCTCTTTTTTCTTTCTCATACATTATACATTATTTTTTGCTGGAGTTTCGCTTCTGTTTTCCCAATTTCTTTTTCTTTTTGGCCTTTAACCTTAGTTAAGTAGAATAGAATGCCAGATACTCGTGGCAAACTGGCAATTGAGTTTCAATTATAACTGCAAATTACATAATTTTTCTTTTTTTCTGATTAAAGTTCATTTATTAAAAGCATAGAAATAGTTCAAGAAGCATAGAAATTCTTTTTTTCTGATTAAAGAGAAGTCTTTGCGGTACATAAATAAAACATGTAAGGGAGGGAGATTCCAGCATAGGGTATCTGAATTGATTCCTATCATTCTTATCTTTCCATTCTGCGCCAAGGAGTCTACTACCCTATTAGCTTCTTTATATGTATGGCTCAATGGTGGTCAGTCCATTGCCCTTAGGAGAAACCTGCAATTATTAATGTGTAGGGTAAAATATGCTATGACACGTGGCCGTCCAAAAAAGGGACACGTGGAACCCAAGACAGGGATGGCCAAAGACCGAAGGTAACTGTTTCATTTGTCACCAGAAATAATAACGCTCATAAAAATATGATAAATGCTCTTCGCCCGGTAGCATTTAATAGAGAATATTTCATGGCATTAAAAGCAATTACCCGTTACAAGAAATTTGGCATTTATGTTCACTGTTACATCTTCATCAATGCCCCTCATAATTGACATTAAAGAAGGGCGTATCCTAGGACCTCCTTCATAACTATAAATAATGAGCTCAGTTGTCATTGTAGAGGACACGAATTTTCTGGCAAACTTACACTACATTCTATACAAAGCTCAATACAATTTTATCTTCTTACTTTTTGATTTCGCTGTTGTTGTGCCCGAAAATCCTGTTCCTGGAACTGTTACTTCTGTTGTTTCGTCTATCCTAAGTCTAAGTATTGCATAATTCTTCGATTATTTATTATTTCAGGATTAAATTAATTCATTTATCTAGAAACCACGTATAAATTCAACTGTATTGTTTTACGGGTAAACAGTTTGGCGCCCACTGTGGGGCCTAGACAGCCGTGTAACTAAATTGATCCTTGTCTTTTTTACTAACGTGCTTTGATTATTTTGTCTTAGAAAAAATCATAAGAAATAGCAGATAACGTTGTTAACGATATGCACAACCCGAGATTCGAGGGGATCAGCCTCATTTTGAGGACTCAATCAGTGACACCCATAATGAGGGGAATGACACTACATCGGTGCATGACAAGCAATATCCTCGATATGTTCGGGAGACCACTCCCGATGATGCTAATGAGGAACAGGTCATTGACGCGGTAAGGATTTTGCAAGAGCAACATGCGATCATTCTAGACCACCTCACGCGACAAGATAAGATTATGATGGAGTTGAAGCAGGCATTGTCGGGAGCTTCAAATAATGCAAACACACGAGATTTGGTTCCTCCCGGGTTCCCACGAATCAAAACGTTGCAGAGGGTCGACAACAACACTCCCAGGGGTGAAATTGGCTCTGATGCGGCAGGGGGGAACGGATCCGCCCTCAACAGCGAGAATGATCCTTTCAAGAATGAACTTTTACAATTTATGAGGAAAATGAACGCCCGCATGGACCAGATCCTGGGCGCGCCACCAGTGCTGAAAGGTCCGGACTCGAAAAAGTATATTCAATTATCATACAAGCCAAGTGCGGCACCAGAGTTAATCCCGAAGCGGTTCCCAAAAATTGAAGGAAAGCCTACTCGAGTTTCAAGCAACGATCTGGCGGGTGTCCACAACCGGTACGAATCAAAGATAAGGATCAAAGATTATCAGGTTGGTTTTCCATCATCTACCAAAGGACGAGAAAAGAACATAGAAAAATCAAAGGATGATTATGACGCAGACAGACGGACTTCAAGGGGCCGATTTTTGACCTACGAATGGATCGAAGGCCACAGCAGAGGTTTTCGAACAGCGGACAGGTTCGCCGTTGACAGTAGGACTGATCGCGACTGGAACAATCGATCACTGCAGGATAAAGAAGTGTTAGGATCGCGGGATCCTTCTTACCCCAAGTTATCAGAATACAACTTCAACGTCAGTATAGTGGAGTTGGTGTCGGCCTTGAGAAACATCAAAGAAGTACGGTTCCCGAAACCGATGAGATCTGACCCCAGCTAGAGGGATCCCAATTTGTAGAGTGAATACCACGGGATGAATGGCCACCGGATAGGGGACTGTCAACACCTCCAGGAAGAAGTGGCAACATTATTGAAGAATGGTCACCTCAGATAATTCTTGAGTGGCCGAGTTAAGAACAATTGTGGTCGTAACCGGGACAACGCGGAACCCTCGAAAGTAGGAAAAGATCCCCCGCATCAAATAATCAACACGATCTTCGGAGGAAACGAGATTAACGGGATCACCTTTTCAGCAGCAAAGAAGATGAAAGTATCAATAACGCATAGCAAAAAGCTTCGGGAAGACGATATCACTTTTACGAAGGAGGACGCAGATGGATTGCTGCCACCACACAATAATGTACTGGTAATTTCTTTAAATGTGCTAGATTTAAGATTAAACGTGTTCTAGTGGATCCAGGAAGTTCAGCTAATATCATACAATGGAAAGTATTAGAGCAAGCTAAACTCACTGGAAGCAGTATTCCGGCTACAAAGCTCCTCACCGAATTCAACCTCGCAAAGTGTGACAACCCGAGGAGAAATTGTATTACTCACGAACGTTGAAGGAGTAACGAAAACAACTCTTTTCAAAGTAGTAGATGGTGATATGGGACACAACGTCATTTTGGGAAGGCCATGGTTGCACAAGATGAAAGATGTACTATCAATATATCATAAATTGTTGAAGTTTCCAATGCCCGAAGGAATTAAGCAGATAAGGGATGATCAACCGGCAGCAAGGGAGATGAATGCAATTTCGGTCTCTCGTAGAAAAGGAAAGGAACACATGGCATAGCAATTACAAGGGCCGACACCTACTCCCAAACTAGATAAAGTTAGCCCGGGGGCAGAGGCGTCGAAATATTATCAGGTGCCGAGATATTTCCAAGTTCCAGAAGAGACCAATGCAACGAAGTCCATAGCAGAAGAGCTGGAGCAAGTGTCATTATTCGAAGAATTCCTAGAAAGGAAATTCCACTTGGGGACATGACTGCACCCAAAATTTAGGTCCAACTTTATTAAATTCTTTAAATCTAACGCCGATTTTTTTGCATGGTCGCATGAGGATATGACAGGCATCCCGACAGAGGTAGCCATACACAAGTTAAGCTTGGATCCCAGCATACCGTTGGTAAGATAAAAGAAACGCCCGATTGCCGAAGCCAGGAATACATTCATCAAAGAAGAGGTAACCCGCTTAGTTAATATCGGTTCGATCCGAGAAGTAAGATATCCAGACTGGCTAGCCAATGTAGTAATAGTTCCTAAGAAGAACAATAAATTTCGCATGTGTGTAGATTATAAAGAGTTTAACAAGGCATGCCCGAAAGACTCGTTCCCACTGCCAAACATCGATCAAATGATTGATGTCACGACCGAGCATGAGTTAATGAGTTTCCTCAATGCTTATTCCGGGTACAACCAAATTAAGATGAACCCAGAGGATCAGGAAAAAAAATTGTTTATAACGAATTTCGGTATATATTGCTACAATGTGATGCCTTTCGGGTTGAAAAACGTCGGATCCACTTACCAACGGCTCATTAACAAGATGTTTGAAAGTAAAATAGGAAACACTATGTAAGTTTATATAGACTATATGCTCGTTAAGTCTTTAAATGAAAGTGATCATCTTAAACATTTGCAAGAAACTTTCGACATCCTAAGAAAGCATAATATAAAACTTAATCCCGAGAAATGCGCATTCGGGGTCAGCTCTGGTAAGTTTCTAGGATTTTTGATATCACAAAGGGGAATTGAGGTAAACCTCGATAAATCAAGGCCATAGAAGACATCCTGGACCAACTATCAAACATGAAGAAAGTCCAAAGGCTTACGGGGAGATTGGCAGCTTTGAGCAAGTTCATTTCCCGGTCATCAGAAAAGTGTCATCGTTTCTTCGCACTGCTAAAAAAGAAAAATAATTTTGAATGGACTCCGGAGTGCCATCAGGCTTTGAGGGATTTAAAGAAATACTTGTCAAGCTTTCCATTGTTTTCGAAACCAAAAAAGGGTGAAACGTTGCTGGTTTATCTCGCGGTCTCAGAAGTTGCGGTAAGTGCGGTTTTAGTCTGAGAGGACGAAGGTACGCAATCTCCCATTTATTATGTTCGTAAATGCTGCTACCCACATTTAGAGAAACTGGCCTTAGCTCTCGTAATCGCCGCTCGGAAGATGAGGCCCTACTTCCAATGCCACGCAATAGCCATGGTGACTACTTCCCTTTGCGGAACATCCTCCATAAACCCGAGCCCTCAGGTAGATTGGCCAAATGGTTCGTCGTGATGAGTGAATTTGAGATATTATATAAACCAAGGACTCAATTAAATCGCAAGTCTTGGCTCACTTCGTGGCCGATTTCAGTCCGGGATTATTTCCTCGGGCAATCAAGGAGGCAGTAATGGTGTCGGGGCATTAAATGCAGAGAGACGTGCGTCTAATCAACCATCAGAAGCCTTCATAAGGAATTATAGTAATTTTCGCCAAAAGAGTGTTTCTACCAACTTTCCGATAAAACAAAGTTATGTCACCGGAAAGCAGGGGGGCTATCTGTATAAGGTAAAATATGTTATGACACATGGTCGTCCAAAAGAGGGACACGTGGAACACAAGACCGGAGATGCCAAAGACCGAAGGCAACTATTTCATTTGTCACTGGAAAGAATAACGTTCATACAAATGTAATAAATGCTCTTCTGTCATGCCCCAAACCTGAAGGGACGTGGCCGGCACTCGGTACCATACTCGTCCCGAGCGTACCACTCTGTAACTGTGAACTCTAGAGGAATAACCCTCA
>AWOL01S0035383.1:0-16774 GCA_000715115.1 Nicotiana otophora
GTCATAATCTTTGGTATAGTAGTTGTGACTCATTCACACTATATACATTTTGCTTCCGCAATAGAAGTTACATCCAAACTCGTGCTGCTGTTTACACTATTTGTATTCTTTTCCAGAAACTCTTCTTGATAAGCATGAAAAGGAATGAGAAAAACAATTGGAGTGGGAGGTAGAAACCTGCGGCGCGCAGAACTTGCCTTCTTTTAACTCTTTAAGAGCTAGAAGAATAGCAATTGTACATATACCCATCAAAACTCTTTTCCTCCTCCAAAATGGGACATTGTCCCTTTGTCAAATAGGGAANGTAAATTCTGGTGTTCTTTTATCGTTGTCTTATTGTCTTGTTTATTATTTAGCGGTTGTCATAATCTTTGGTATAGTAGTTGTGACTCATTCACACTATATACATTTTGCTTCCGCAATAGAAGTTACATCCAAACTCGTGCTGCTGTTTACACTATTTGTATTCTTTTCCAGAAACTCTTCTTGATAAGCATGAAAAGGAATGAGAAAAACAATTGGAGTGGGAGGTAGAAACCTGCGGCGCGCAGAACTTGCCTTCTTTTAACTCTTTAAGAGCTAGAAGAATAGCAATTGTACATATACCCATCAAAACTCTTTTCCTCCTCCAAAATGGGACATTGTCCCTTTGTCAAATAGGGAAGTTTAAATATTTATTTATCCCTCCATTTCCCATTCACTCTTTATTTTGAGCTTTTAACAAGCTTAAACCCAATAGAAACTGGAATGGAATGCCCCCTGTTCACCTAGCTAGCTCCCTTCGTTTTGGCTAAAGAATGTAATGAGCAGTTGTTCATAGCCAATTGCCTCAAAACTCAAAAGTTATATATTGTCAAATTGAGTGTTTTAATCACTACACAATTGGAAGCATGTTATCACTTTTTCTTACTCCTATTACTTGCCTTATCAACTACTGTCTCCTATTTGTTGAATGGTTTAATAAGTTGGGAACTTTGCTTCCTTAGATGTTAGAACCAAGTTAGGTTTCCTCTCAATAATTAGTTTATTTTGTTTCTTTATTTAAGTATGTTACTATTTCCAAATATGGTAATAATATACCAGTAATAAATATTTATATCAAATCAATAGGTGCATGACATGTGATGTTGTAAATAGTATACAATGAGGGATGGGGTAAATGTTAGACTAATACGGCCTAGATACTCTTAACATGCTTTGATATTGTCCGGTTTGGGACAAGCCCGTACGGTTTTCGACCTCGTGCTATTAAGAGTATCCAACTCCTTATGAGTAACTTTTTTTTCGTTTCTATTTTCCATGTGGGACTTTGTTCATACAGATCCAACAAACTCCCCCTGAACTAAGTTTCACATGACTCACCACCATTCATGGGCTAATTTAGGGATAAAACTCAAAAATAGTCAAATTTACAAGTGTAATTGAAAAATAGCTAAAGTTTCAAAAGTAATCGAAATTTAGCCATTTTTCATGAAAAGATAAATCTGAACGAAAACATTGTTCAAAATCCGGAAAATATTCTAGCATAATATACTGGAGTTCTTGCATAATATACTGGATTTCTAGCATATTTCATATACATGTGATCCAATCTTCATTATATTATGCTGGAACTTTCCGTGTTGTAGCAAAATAGTGGCTATTTTTCAATGACTTTGCAAATGCTGACTATTTTTTAATTATCATCCCGAAAACTGGCTAGCCCGTGCTATTTTCACCTAATTTAGAGTCGATTACTTACGGTCACCGAAGCCCAAGGAGAGCTCTGTATGCATCTTTGAAGCTACGGATAAAGATAGTAAATAGGCCCATAGACGGGCAAAGGCATTAAGCCGAGTCCGGCGCCATCACTCTGCCATCTCCATACTTGTCCCGTCAAACCATTGACTTTGTTATAATTGTCGGACTAAAATGGCCTAAAGATACTCTTAAATGGTGTGATATTGTCTGTTTTGGACCAAGCCCGTACAACTTTTTCCAAAAGGCCTCACACTGTTAAGACTAGTATTGACTTTTATATTGCTGGGAAGTTAATATAAGAACTAGGAAGAAATTGTATTATAAGTGTAAAATTAATTTCCTGAAAATTATTTATATTTTTCGAGGAAATTGTTTATATTTTTCTATCCATTATAAGCTAAATATGCTCATTAATGCACATATGTATTTCAATTTTATCTTCGGAAAACGGCCAAAATTGCCCATGTACTATTGAATATTGTTTAAAATTACCATATGTTATACTATCTGGTCAATTATGTCTCTACCGTTATACTTTTGGTTCAAATCTACCCCTAATTTAGACGGCTGGTCACGTGTCACTCTCTGATTCAATTGACTCATCCCCAATTTAAAATATTGGATAACTCTTTTATCCGACCGTTATCCGACCCTAACCCTCCTCATCTAAAATAACCCCACCAGATTCGAGCAGGTTTCCGGCGTTATAACTAACAATTATTAAAATAATTTTTTAGTGTAATTTCTATCAACTATTATTTGATGTCANCGTCATCTTTGCAATTCGAAATTGGAACAAATCAACGAAGATGTGATTAACTTGAGAGGACAAATTAATAGAAAAGTCATGTTCATCACTTGATATTGCTTCCTTATTAGTTAAAGTGAAGCAATTTTTTGCATAGTGATAACACGAGCAGATTTCTAATTAAGGTCGCCGATTTTTTATTAACACGAGCAGCTATTTAAAGGTCATAGGAAAAATAAAAACCAACAAACAAATCGGAGATATTCAGTGGGATCTGGCGAGGTTCACCTCTGATTTTTTAGTTCCAATAAATTGGAAAGAAGAAAAAGAAAATAAGTAGAAGAAAATGAAGGGAGTAAGGCAGTGGTTTTCTTTTTTTTTTTAAAAGATAACAAAAGTAAGGTAGTGGTGTTTTGGCCAAGATCTGTAGTAGATCTCGCTGGTTTTCATGGTGCTTATAAAATAAAGAAGGAAAATAGTGAGAGAGAGTTGAGATAGTCAATGGTGTTGGCTTTGTGAATTTTTCGGCGAGTTTCACCGGTTCCGTTTGCTTATTTGGTGGAATGGGGCTGCTGTTTGGATGATGGAACACGAAGAATAAGAAGAAGAGAAGAAGGAAAACGAAGATGGGGCTAGTACAGTGGAGGTTAGTACCATCAGAGGAATTTTTGGAGAGCTGCCATATTTTTCGGTGATTTTGGTGTGAGTTGAGAGAAGAGAAGAGGGGAGAAAGGTGAGGAAGCGAGTGATCGTGTCTGGTGGGATTATTTGAGGGGAGGGAGTTTAGTGTCGGATAAAAGAGTTATCGGGTATTTTAAATTGAGGATGGGTCAATTGAATCAGAGAGTGACACGTGGTCAGCCGTGTAAATTAGGGACAGATCTGAACCAAAAATATAGCGGTATGAACATAATTGACCAAATAATATAACAAAGAATAATTTTAAACAATATTCGATTTAACCATTCAGTTTCTTTTAAGTTGTAAACCACGGGAAAACGCAGGGCCTTAAAAAAAAAACAAAAAATAAAGTTAAGGAAGCACATTCGTTAAAGGAAAACCCTAGCCCCCGAATCCCTCTGTATATAAAGAAGCACTACTGTCTTTAAAAGATCAAACCCTAGCACCACTCAACTATGATTGAGCCGCCACCTTATCCCTCCCTGTTCATTACATATAGGATCCCATCTATCCCCATTGAATTGATTGTACTGCATTTGCTTGAATTTTTTAACTTTTGAATGTTCCTAAATGATGATGACTTGAAGTAAAGCTATGGATTTACATCCAAATGAAGCTTTTTTTGTCATAGTTACTCTGATAGGAGTTATTTCTTCTGTTACTGACTGTTAGATCTAGGTTATCGTCTGTACTACTTTGTCCAGTAATTCGTTTGTTAGCCGAAACAAGGGCAACTTTGCCGAGGTGATCTGTTCTGTAGATCCCCCTCTTTTTCCCTGTTGCCAATATTATAATTGGACAAGCTGGAGCAGCTTAGCTTGATGTAGTTTTGCATCAGCTGATTCCAGCATGCCTACATCTATAAACTAAAATTATCATTGTTGGATGAATAAAGATTTCATGTTTTATACTCTTTTAGGTCTAGTTTTATCCCCAGATTCTACTACATTGGATTTGTTGTTGTTATTAGGTCTAGTGTTATGCTAGTAAAATAGGGCAACTTTGCCGAGGTGATCTGTTTATTGTTGATTTCCTCTTTTTCCCTGTTGCCAATACTCAAATTAGACAAGCTTGGGTTTTGTTTTGGTTGTTTAATACTTGTGGTTTGACACCAGTCACTCGGAGCTTGGCTACATTCTCCTGAATTGACTTCTTTTTTATTCTTGTTTCTTGTTCTTGTCCCTTAGGTGCATGCATCAGATTATTTGCTATGTGATGAAGATATTTATGGCTATGTATTACCAACCAATTAAGCTTAATTGTCATAGTTACACTGATAGCGCGTTAAATTTTATGGACTAAGGATTACCATCCAATTAAGCTTACACAGATATTTATGGCTATGGATTACCATCCAATTAAGCTTACACAGATATTTATGGCTATGGATTACCATCCAATTAAGCTTAATTTTTTTGGTTTGCTTGTCTAGTGGTGTTGAGAACAAAATATCAAAAAAATTTCTCTTTATTGAAAAATTAGTCTTATAAGATGTCTACATCGTAGTCAGAAACTCAGAATCAATAGAAAATATTCCAAATGAAAATTAGTCTTTTAATATGGACCGTTTGTTAAGTCCATTTGGATTAGTTGATTAGTCCATTTGGAACTGAGCAGCCCAATTATAACTTTGCATCTATAGCCCAAAGACAATAGGGCCAAATCTGAAAAACCCAGTATTTTTTCACAATCAGCATTTCTTACGGTCAATGCTATTCAACATTCCTATTATTGAGGAGAGATTATGTACTTATCTCCTACCAAAACCAGTGTTTTACTATTAACTTTATGAGACAATTTATAAAAATATATTTAAATATAAAAAGAGAAAAAAAGAACTGGTAGCGTTTTCCCCCGTTGTCAGTTGTAGAGAATTTGCTGGATTTCAATTAAATAGTACTAAACATATAGTATATGAATATAACAATAGAAGAACTCGGTTAACAATTAGTAAAATATACACTCATTTATAAACAAACAAATTAATTTAAATTTCGTAGTTTTTTTGCTTTGTCAATGGTAGAACATATGATAATTCCTTCTGATAAGTTCTTTTTTAAATTTCTTTTAAAATTTGACTTAAATCTTTCTCAAATTTGCTCCAAATCACTTTATATTTATGTTTTGATTTCTCTTGATGTTTCTAATCGATTGCAACAACACCCAATGATGTTTTTAAGCAAACCTAATAACACCCATTTCAAAATTAATCTCAAATCTTAGATCTCAATTTGCTTTCAAACTCAAAATCTTGGATATGGTTCAAACTTAAAGCTTCAACATTCAATGTATTTTTTTTTAATCAATCAAATTTTTGATTTGAGAAATTTGAGTTCCAATAATGGAGGTTTTATAATTATATACACTGAAAAGAAGAGAATACTAAATCTAGTAGGAAGGATGAGACAAATTTGTAACTGAACAACTTCAAATCTTGTTCAAAGATCCAATTTCGGACTTGGAGTTGAAGTGTGCTTATATGATAAGGCAGAATACACATAAAAGAGAGATATCAAGAAGCTTAGGTGGGATATGGACTGTGGAGAAGCTGAGTCTTTAATGTTGGGCTAAATGATGAAAAGATTCTTTCAGGTTATGTACAACCTGGACCAAATAGGGTAAGGGCATCAAACCTGGGCCATTTTCAGTTAGGCTATTGGATCAAGTGACAACGGACACCATTCTTACTATTATCTAGGCTAAATACATAAAGACCTCATTAAACTTGTCCAAAAAATAGGTTTGAATACTTTAACTAAACATGTGTTCTTTTATCCCCTAAACACATTGCAAGTGAATTTTGTTCCACCTTCTATGACCCCAGATCAGTTAAAGACTAACGAGTGTGAGCCATGCTCTTTCTGGTGATGTCATGTCATTAATGAACTCAAATCTTTTTAATGATCCGGTCCATTACTTAAAATACCCGACCCGCTATCTTTTGTTCTTTTACCCTAAGCTGAATTACACGACCTCATTTCTCTCTAAACAAAACGAAAAGAGGTTTATGAAGTCAAAACCTAGTGTCGATTTTCCCCCAAATCTCGTCGATTAGAGTGTAGATACTGAAGATCGTTGGCTTTTCTTGTAGGTTCTTCTTGTTTTCTTCAATCTCTTGTCGATTTTGAAGTGTAAAGAAATATTTACAGACGTTTTTCTTGTTTACTGATTTCAGTTTGAAGAAATGGCTTTTGAGTTCCTTACACTAAGGATGGTCCATGGAAGTAAATTACAATAATATCCTATCAACTATGAAGGAGGTATTATGACAGAGTACTTTGATATTGATGTTGACAGATTTTCGTATTTTGAGTTTGTAGACCTATGTGAAAGAAAATGGGTATAATTGTGAAACACATGATATTTATGTGAGACCACCTAATTCTAGCACTTTGGTAAAAGATTTAGCTGATAGGGATATTATGGGTATTGTGCATCTATTAAAAAATAGGGATATATTTGAAGTGTGTGTGCCTTACTCTGTTGATGAAGCATTAGTGGTCCCTCCAGTTATTGAATATGTAAGCCATGTGTGTGGGGAATCTAATGTGTCTTTTGATAAATGGATAAATTAAAGTGTTGGGGGCAGTGAATGTGTAGGGTTTGAAGAACCACAAAATAGTGTCCCTGTTGCTGATAATGTGTCTGGTGGTGATGAGGGTGGTCCTTCTAATCTTGATGATACTCCATTAGTTGAAACTGATGTAGAAAGCAGTGACCATAATACAGATTCAGAAATTGAAGAGCTGTTTGAGGAAGGGGAAGAAGAATATGGTAGTGATGTTGATGAGGAGTATATGAATTTAAGAGAAGAGAGGAAAAATGTGCATAGAAGGAAGAGAAAAGAGAAATAGGTTCAAACTAGACATGTCAAGTTAGGTAAAAAAGGTCTATATGTAGGATATGATGAGTATGCAGTTAGGAAGAAGACATCTTTAGAGGGTAAGATTGCTGAAGATGAGCCATATTATCCCTCAGATGAAGCTGCTAGTTTTGAAACAAATCCTGATGAAACTGCTTATGATGAAGGTAAAGATGAAGTCCAACAACCAGTAAGAGCAAGAAGAAAGAAGCAAAATATGGTTATCTTTGATCCTAGTTGTAAGTTAATTTTTTGGGAAACTGGACTTTATTTTGAGAGTGTTAGACAGTTTAGAGAAGCACTTACTAAGTATGCAGTTGATGAACATGTAGAGTTAGATAAGTATGTTAATGAACCAACAAGGGCGAGAGTAAAGTGTTGTGCTGGTTGTCCATGGCTTTTGTTTGCTAGTTATGATTCTAGGACAAAAGATTTTTTGGTGACGAGCTATAATCCACTTCACAAGTGCAATGGTACTACCAAGAATAAACTGTGCAACTCAAAGTACTTAGCAAAAAGATATAAGGACAGAATAATTTCTGAACCAACTATTAGAATCTTAAATTTTAGGAGTTAGTTCAAAATGAGTTAGAAGTGTATATTGGAAGGACTGTTGCAAGGAAAACAAAGAGTATTGTGTTACACAGATTATGGGAGACCATATTAAGGAGTTTGGCAGAATTCTGGACTATAGAGATAAGCTGCTAAGGACTAATCCAGACAACACATGTGTTGTGAGACTTAGTGAAGAAACACTTGAAGATGGAAGGAAAATGTTTGTAGCATTTTATATCTGCTTTGATGTATTGAAAACTGCCTTCCTTGGTGGTTGTAGGAGGTGTATTGGGTTTGATTGTTGTTTTTTGAAAGGTGTATGTAAAGGGCAATTACTTGTGGTTGTTTGTAAGGATGGGAATAATCAGATGTTGCCATTGGCTTGTGCAGTAGTTGGAAAACACATTTAATTGGAGTTGGTTTGTGAACTTTTTAAAGAATGATCTTGAACTTGGAGATGGGACAGAGTTGACTGTTATACAGACATGCAGAAAGTAACTTATATTCTGTTAAATGTGTTGTTCAAATCTGTTAATCTGTTTATCTTTTATATGTTACAGGGACTTGACAAAGCAATCAGTGAGATCCTCTCACAAGTTGAACATAGGATGTGTGTCAGGCACATCTTAGTAAACTGGTCAAAAATATGGAGAGGCACTGAGAGAAGAAACTGTTTTTGGAGATGTGCTAGGTCAACTTATGAACAAAAGTTAAAGAAAAATCTTGATCACATGGAGAAACTAGGAGATAAAATATTTGAGGACCTGCTATACTATAACAAAGAGAGGTGGTGTAAGGTATATTTTAAGTATTTCAGCAATTGTGACAGTGTTGACAACAATATGGCTGAAACTTTGAATTCTTGGATTTGGGGCCAAGGCATAAGACAATCATCACAATGCTTGAAGAGATTAGGGTAAAGACGATGATAAGAATAGCACAAATAAGCGATTTATGTGATACTTGGATCAGTGACATTTCTCCAATGGCACTGAAGGTGTTGCAGGAGAACACATCAAAATCAATGAAATGTATGGTGCACAGAAATAGTCAATATGGTTATGAAGTGAAGGAAGGACACACCAGTAAGCATATAGTGAATCTGAACAGGTTAACCTGCACTTGTAGAGCTTGGATGCTGAAGGTTATACCATGTGCTCATTCTGTAGCTGTTATCCATTTCAGGAAATTGGAGACCGTTAACTACATTGCACGTTGGTACCATATGGAGACTTATATGAAGACCTACAGTCAGTTCCTTAAGCCTGTATAAAATATGGAGATGTGGTCGCAATCACAAAACCCTTCAGTTATACCACCAGAAGTAAGAGTAATGTCTAGCAGGCCCAAGAAAGTGAGAAGGAAGGAGCCAACTGAAAACATAATAGGAAAGCTTTCCAAAAGAGGTACTCAAATGACCTGCAATAACTGTCATGCTAAACCATAACAAGAAAGGTTGTCACAAGGCTACACAAGGTACTGCAAGATCAACTGGTGGTGCAAAGTCATCAAGTGTTGGTTCTTCATCAACACCTTTAGTTCAAAGTGTACCAAAAACAAGAACAAGAACAGGAAGAGGAAAACCAAGAGGTTCAACAAAACAGGTAATTACTCTAAAGTTACTTCTATAGACTGCACTTTTGTAGGTCTGCTTTACGTTTAACCTTTTAATAATTTGCACTTTTTATAGGACATTGCTATTGGTATAGGAAGAGAGACACCCTATAAAAGGCCAAGAATGGTTGGCATGTGAATTCTACAAATAGAAAGTGTAGCTTCCATCTATAATGTAAGCATGTGTAACAACTCAGCCGGTCGTTTTGAGTATTATAACCCCATCCCCCCATTTACTGCTCAATTTATTCTTTACAGTTATTTTATGACTTACCGGATTAGTTGGTTCGGGTCCAGAAAGATTTCAAGGTGAAATGAGACACTTAATCTCACAATTGAAAACTTAAGTTGAAAAAGTTAACCGGATGTTGACTTATGGGTAAACGACCTCATATTTAAATTCTGATGATTCCAATAGCTCCGTATGGTGATTTTGGACTTAGGAGAGCATCCAAAAAATTATTTGGAGGGTCGTAGAGGAATTAGGCTTGAAATGTCGAAAGTCAAATTTTTGAAAAGTTTGATTGGGGGGTTGACTTTTTGATATCTGGGTCGAAATCTGATTCTGAAAATTTGAATAGGTTCGTTATGTCATTTATGACTTATGTACAAACTTTGAGGTCAATCAGACGTGATTTGATAGATTCCGATGTCGTTTGTAGAAATTGAAAGTTTCAAAGCTCATTAGGCTTGAATCTATGTGTGATTCGTGTTTTTAGTATTGTTTGATGTGATTTGAGGCCTCGAGAAGGTTCGTGTTATGTATTGGGACTGGTTGGTATGATTGGACGGGGTCCCGTGGGCCTCGGGTTTGATTCGGGGTGGTTCTAGACCAAGTTTGGGTGTTTTGATGGTGCTGGTTGCTGGTTTTGGTATTATTCTTTGCATTCGCGAGGAGCCTCTCGCGTCCGTGAAGAAGGATTTTGTTGTTGGGACTTTTTTCTTCGCGTTCGCGAAAAGTTTCTTGCATTCGCGAAGAAGGAATTTTTATTGTCCGTTGTCTGAATTTGGAGGCTCATATCTCGCAATCTACAAGGAATTTGGAGCTGATCCAAAATCGAAAGTTGTAGCCCTTTGTGTCTATTTTTTAGAAAGGTGAACCATTTGTAATTTGGAGTTGTGTACAAAAATATATAATGGATATACTACAAGCTATCTGGGAAGAGTTTGAAAATCTCTATTGCACATGACTGACTTTGGAAGCGTATATCTCGTAATATATATGGAACTGGAAGATGAGCAACAAATGAAAGTTATAGTCCTTGATGTCTAGTTTTCAGAAAGCTAAACCACTCATCATTTGGAGTTTTGTACAAAAGATTATGACTATTCTACTAGAGGCTGTTTGAGAAGGATCTAAAAATGATTGTTGGAGAATTTGTTCATCGCGAACGTGAGGGGAGGGTCGCGAACGCGAAGAACAAACCCCTGGGCAGCAGAATAAAGCTCAAATTTGTCTCATTCTTCCATTTTTTGACCAAGGAAGCTCGGGTGAGGCGAGTTTTTGAGAGTTTTTCAAGGAAAACATTGGGGTAAGAATTCCTAATCTAATTTTGGTTAAATTACATGAATCTATTGTTGTTTTCATCACTAAATTAGTGAATTGAGCGAAAAAATTTAGAAAACCCTCTTGGTTTAATTTGAAAATTTAAGGGTCGAGTTGAGGTCGGATTTTGGAAAAATTGGTATGGTTAGACCCGTGGTTGAATGGGCTTTTGCATTTTGTAACTTTTGTCGGGTTCCTAGACGTGGGCCCCACGGGCAATTTTTGGAGCTAAATTTCGAATTTTATTAGAAATTTATATTTTCTTATGAAATTAATTTCAGTAATTTTTATTGACTGAATCGAATTATTTGTGACTAGATACGAGGCTTTCAGTGACCAATTCTCGTGGCAAGGGTATAACAGAGTGAGAAATTACACGAGTTGAGGTAAGTAACACTTTTAAAACTGGTTCTGAGGGTATGAATCCCCGAATTGGTGTTATATAAATTGTGTGGAGGTGACGTATACAATAGTTGACGAGCGTGTGGACGTGCACCATATAAATTGACTTGAATAAATCCTATGAAGTTGCAAAGTTAAAGAATCATGTTATTATCTGAACATGCCACACGTGTTAGAGAAATTGAGCTGAGGCTCGTAATAAAGATCATGTTTAGGCTATGTACCCATATTTTGGGACCCATAGGGTCGTGTTGCTGTTGAATTAATTATCTTAAAATGTATATTTCATATTCAGTCATGCTCATCCATTGTGAGGATATTTATTGAATCGGGATTGGCCGCTTACAACATGCCATATCGGCTTTATATATTGTTATTATTATTATTATTATTATTATTATTATTATTATTATTATTATTATTATTATTATTATTATTATTATTAGGGTTGCACACCGCAGTAGGCCTTATAGGCTTTATTACTATATGGATCGGGGCTGCCCGCCTGCAGCATGCCTTATAGTCTTTATTATTATTATAGGATCGGACTGCACGTCGCAGTAGGCCATATCGACTATATAGCGCTTGGGTTGAAGGAGCCCCTCTAGAGTCTACACACACACTCAGTGAGCGCGGTTGATTTATAGCGCTTGGGCTGAAGCAGCCCCTCCAGAGTCTGCACACACCCCTAGTGAGCGCGATTGATATTTATTGAGGGATGGATCTTCCCTGGGTATGGATCTTGCCCGAAGAATTTATATTGAGGGGTGGATCTTTCCTGGGCATGGATCTTGCCCGAAGCATTTATATTGAGGGATAGATCTTCTCTGGGCATGGATCTTGCCCGAAGCATTTATATTGAGGGATGGATTTTTTCTGGACATGGATCTTGTCCGAATCATTGATATTTGGGGATGGATCTTCCCCTGGGCTGGATTGGCCTTATACAGTACTGAGTGACTGACTGTCAGTTGATGGATATACATATATATTTGGGATGGATCTTCCCTGAGCTGGATTGGCCATGTACAATACTGAGTAATTGAGTATTTTAGATTGTGAGTACATGAAGTTTTCACTAAGGTACATCACATGCAGTATGTACATTGGCATGTAGATACAGAGATGTCATATTCCTCGTATTGTTCAAAATTGATCTATTTTATTTGTACTGAAAGCAACTGTTGAACTTGAAAGCATGCCTACATTTTTGTATTGTTATTATTTATACTGGACTGTACCTGCGGAGCTCGCCACTACTTTCAGCTCAAAGGTTAGTCTTGTTACTTATTGAGTTGGTTGTACTCATACTACACTCTGCACCTCGTGTTCTGATCCAGGTGCTTTCAGACACGGAGACTGTTAGATCTGAGAGTTCTATCAATTGGAGACTATCAAGGTAGCTGCCTGGAGTCCGCTGACCTTGACTCCCTTTCTTTCAGTTATTGTACTGTTCTATACTTTTAGACACTGTTTTTTAATCAGACTTTGTATTCATATTAGATGCTCACGTACTCAGTGACACCAGATTCTGGGAGTGTTTATATATGTAATTGTGAGCTTTCTTCCGCTGAATTTAAATATTATATTTTCAAACTTAAAAGATATGGTGTTTTATTGAGATTGTCGGCTTGCCTAGTATTGGGATAGGCGTCATCACGACAAGTGAGATTTTGGATAGTGACAACATGTAATGTCAACTGTGACTATGAACTCATTTTGATCAAACTTGGATGTAAACTAACTAAGAATATAGCATGGAGTGTCAGTTGTGCCTATGAACTCTGCAGTAGTGACTGGAGATATTGGACACGAACCAAGAACATGGGTGAAATGGAAAGATAAAGAAGCTATCTCCTCAAGGAATCTTCAACATATTCAAGCTAAGAAAAGAATGGAGACAAGGCCAAAGGTATCTAAAGAGTTCGTTTGAACCAAACAAGTTCATCATTACTACAATCAACTGCCAGTAGATATTAGAACTTCAGTGTTTTTGTTTGCCTTTTGGCAGTTGGTATATGTAAAGACAATATGAATTTCTGTTTTGGTATGTAACTATATTCAGCAATGACTGAAAGTTTCTAAGTCTATGGTATTATGTGCAACAATGACTGTTGATTTGTAGGTCTATTTACTAGAAATGATATACAGTAATGACTTGTTAAGTCAGTTTTTGTGTTTTTCTGCAATATGTAGCAGTTACTGCAGATTTGTAGGTTTGTTTACTGAAAATGATATGCAACACTGACTGCAATTTTGTTAAGTCAGTTTTTCTGTTTTTCTGTTTAAGTCTACTGCAAAGTTGTTTATCTGTTTTCTGCATAATTATGCTGTTAATATGCAGCAGTGACTGCAAAGTTGTTAATCTATTTTTCTGCATAATTATGCTGTTAATATGCAGCAGTGACTGCAAAGTTGTTAATCTATTTTTCTGCATAATTATGCTGTTAATATGCAGCAGTGACTGCAAAGTTGTTAATCTATTTTTCTGCATAATTATGCTGTTAATATGCAGCAGTGACTGCAAAGTTGTTAATCTATTTTTCTGCATAATTATGCTGTTAATATGCAGCAGTGACTGCAAAGTTGTTAATCTATTTTTCTGCATAATTATGCTGTTAATATGCAGCAGTGACTGCAAAGTTGTTAATCTATTTTTCTGCATAATTATGCTGTTAATATGCAGCAGTGACTGCAAAGTTGTTAATCTATTTTTCTGCATAATTATGCTGTTAATATGCAGCAGTGACTGCAAAGTTGTTAATCTATTTTTCTGCATAATTATGCTGTTAATATGCAGCAGTGACTGCAAAGTTGTTAATCTATTTTTCTGCATAATTATGCTGCTAATATACAACAATGACTGCAGATTTTTAAGTCAATATAAAGCCTGCATTTGTAACAGACATATTGCCAATTTTCACAACACAAACTATATCAACAAGGTGCATTATATTACAACAAAAGTTACACTAAGTTTTTACAAAATATGCTGCAATTTTGTTAAGCAACACTAAAGATACTACTACCACAATAGATCCTAAGGCAACTTCATTGAATGATTCTTCACGTATACTAGATGAAACCAATAGTTTATAGCTATAACACATCCACCCAACATAAAAAATCAAAGTACTTTCTCCATAATTTTGGACTTAACCAAACTGATCCTCCACTTCTTCTCCCTTCCTTTCATCTTCTCAATCTCTCCCTCCAACTTCTCCAATTGCATCTCTGTCTTCCTTTCCACTTGTTTTTTTTTCTAGGCTTCTCAACACTTTCATACACTTCCAATGCACTTTCAAGTTCACCAATTTTCTCTACCAGTTTAGGAATAACAAATTTCGATCTTGGATCAATATCTTCATCAATCCAACGCTAAAAATCACAATATCTTGGACCCTACAATGATGAAACACAAGGAATTAATTAAAGGTAAATCAGTGAAAGCTTCAACTAATTTACAAAAATTAAACCTACCCCATAGTATGGACACACCCAATATCTTTTACCGGGGTTCCGAGGGGTCCAAGCAGTCATTATCGTTAGCGCATAACCATGGTTGCAACGCACTTCTTCATTCAACCCAGGATCATCATCTTCCATGCAAAACCTAGCCAAGTTAGTTGACCGCATTATCGACTAAGCCCTAAAATCAGATGAACCCCTCAAATAAGGAAAAATTAAAACACTAAATAAGCCCTAAAATCATATGAACCAAAAGATTATATAGAGAAATAAGGCTTTGATTCAGATAAAATGATTCGAAATTGTAGGTCTTGGCTAGAATTTGTGAGTAATTGAAGGAAAGGAGATTTAGGGTTCTTGAAGATGAGAAGAAGAATTGGATCAAATAATTGGAGATTATGCCGTTGGGTCTCCTTATAAAGTAAAGAGTCTCTTTTACTGTTAGGTCTCTTTATTTTATAATAATTTTTTTTAAATGCATTTTATCCGTTAATTTTAGAATAAAAGCCCTCACATTCCACGCGCTGGGTCTGGGGTCATAGAGGGTGGAATAAGATTCACTTGCAATGAGTTTAGGGGGGAGGGGTAAAAGAACACCCGCTTAGTAAAGTGTTCAAACATATTTTTTGGACAAATTTAATGGGGTCTTTATATATTTTGCCTATTATCTAACAAAGATCTAAAATTACATAAGTGCGTGTAAATGTGAAATAGCTTACAATGAGATTATCCAAACAATTGATTTAAACAAGAAGAATTTTTTTCATTTATAAATGCACATAGTAGAACTGGGAAATGTGTGTGGACTATGGAAGAATGATATTAGGAAGTTGTTGTACTTCAATTTTAGCTATCACATCTTTGAAATCAACGTGACTGCAGATTTATGCTCCATTTCAACACTGTTTATTTCTCATATGAACGTCCAGTGTATGATGCATAACAAAATTAGTCTCATTCGTTGCAACACTTCTTAGATAGCATGAAATGCAGATCCTACATTAAATAAATAGGTTTAAAATGAAAAGTAATGGTATAACCTAAAAAATGTCATTTTTACCTACCCAATCTTCATTTGTAAAGTTCTTTCTCAACAAAAAAATCATTATCAAACGCTTTGTACAAGATTTGTGTGTCATCGAAAAAGCACAAGTCACGTGACTATGATAATAAACATTGTTTATAATATAGATTTTACCATAACATGCTCACTTAATTATTTTAAAATAATCAGGGTTCATTGAACCTGATCTTAACAATTCCATCAGAGGTCTGCTCAATTTCTGTAACCTTAGTATTACCAGTATTTTGAGGAGCTATTGCTTCCTCTATGACCCATTCTTTGGGAAAATCAATTTTGTCCCATTTAATAGGTTTTCTGGTAGTAACTTTAGATTTACCAAAATTAGTCTCCATTAAAATAGTTTCATTTTTGAAATCTATTATTTTACACATAGGACTTAAAGTATATAAAAGCTTATAATAAATCCTATAACAGATACATATGATTTTTGTACTAGACAAATAATCATAACCATATAATTTGATACTTAAAATTAAAGCATCTAGCGAATTTTCGTCATTTAAAGAAATCTACAAATTCGGATATGCATTTTATAAACAGGGCCATAAGCCAAACTGGTCTGTACAGTCCCTATAAGGGATTTTTTTCCAGTTCTGGTTTCTGCCATCTCTGAAAGCTGCTATAAAGCTTTCAGGTAAGCCTCTTAAAGTATGTGGCTTAAAGGCAATTTGTATTAAACATATATGCATGAATCTATGTGTGTCCCTATAAGGGGCTAAGTCACTTTCAGATAATAATCTAAAAGTGGCATGATCGCTATCAACAGTAATTGTTTCTTCAGTAGTTTTAACTACTTGTTTTAAACCTAGTTTTTCAAAGGTTTCAAACTGGTATATAACCTTAGGCTTGACTAATGGGATAGTCCATTTATTAAGTAAATCTAATTGTTGAGGTAATTCATATTCTTCTTTCCTACTGTTTTTAACAGTAGCCTTCTTCCTAATGATATTCTTTAAGAAAAATAGTGTTAAACTTAGCACCTATTTTTACTTGTTAACTGACTCTGATACCAAGGGTTTACAGGATCACTTCCAATGGAGCTTCAGGAAATGAATTATAAGAACACCAGCCATG
>AWOL01S0035388.1:7149-35548 GCA_000715115.1 Nicotiana otophora
CTAGATCGTGCGATAGAGTTGATTGTAAGACTGTTCCTCTTCTAACTCATGTATTGCTCTAATTTCCAGTACATGGCGCTAGGAAGAAGGCAAGAACTGCCCAAGGAGTTAATGTCACCCCATGAGTGCCAGTTTATTCTATACATGATGATGTGGGTGAGCACCCGAGGGGTGAGGATATTCCCCCAACTACTACACTGCCTAATTCCACTACTCTTGCTCAGACTGCACCAATCCCTACTCCTATAGAGGGTGCATCTATTCCACCTCCAGACCCAGCTTCTGGTCCCAGTGTTTCTTATGGGGAACTCAGGGGGCCACATAGATATTGGCTCAGATAGTGGCTTCCCAGGCCAGAGATCGAATGTTGCATCTACTTCTTCCAGTCAGCTAGGGGATTCTGCTAGTTCCATGGTGGACATGTTTCTTCAGTTGGATCCTCCAGTGTTCACAGGTACTGATCCTGAGGAAGACCCCTAGAACTTTATTAATGAGATGCACAAGACTATTCGAGCTATAGGTGCTACTAAGACGGAGGGAGTGCAGTTGGCCTCCTACCGCCTAAAAGTGGTGGCCTATTCTTGGTTGAGATATGGGAGGACTCCTGTGAGGAGGGGAGCCCTCCAGCGATGTAGAGTGAGTTTGTCGACGCCTTCATTGACCATTTCCTGCCTGCCGAGATTAAGGCGGCCCGTGCCACTGAGTTGGAGAGCTTGAAGCAGGGTAGCATGCGTGTGTGGGAGTACCATAGGAGGTTCGCACGCCTGTCCAAGTATTTTATTCACATGTTGCCTACTATGGAGGATAGAGTGCGCCAGTTTGTGCAGGGCCTTAGCCCCTTGGTTATTAATGAGGCTGCCACGGAGACCCGCAAATTGAAGAATACAATGGAGCGGGAGGGTAGCAATAATTCCCGGTCCATGGGAAACTTTTGATGGTTATTTTGGTGGTGGTGGAGGTGATAGGACAACATTCAAGGGAGGGTCGTCAAGGCCATCCAAGTCCTTTGCTCAGTCTTTGATTAGTGCACAGCCATCAGGGCCCAGTTAGCAACAGTGGAGCTGTTTCAGGCCCAATCAGGGCAACAGGGGATATTACTAGCAGGGTCAGCTTGGAGAGAGATTCCAACAGCAGCGGATCCCCCCCCCTAGGTGTGGAAAGATGCATTTTGGGGCATGCTTCATGGACCATCCCATATGCTATAGGTATGGTATCAGGGGTCACATTCAGAGGGATTGTCGTTAGTCCTGCCAGAGTGTGGGTGGGGGTATGGCGCAGCCAGCCATTTCTGCAACTACTATATCCGCAGGATTTGGTGAAGCTAGGGGTGGTACCCAGAGCTCGGGAAGGCCCAACAGGTTTTATTCTACGAGGAGGCGTCAAGATTCATTGGCTTCTCCAGATGTGGTTATAGGTATACTGACTGTCCAATCTCACAATGTATATGCTCTTATTGATCCCGGTTCCACTTTGTCCTATGTCACTTCTTATGTTGCTATGGAATTTGCGATAGAATCGGAACGGCTTTATGAACCGTTCATTGCATCTACTCCGGTTGGTGAGTCAATTATGGTCTCGCGGGTTTATAGGGATTATGTTGTCACGGTGCTTAGTCGGGATACCATAGTCGATCTTATTAATTTGGGAATGGTTGATTTTGATGTTATAATGGGGATGGACTGACTTTATTCATGTTTTGCCAAGCTTGATTGCCGAACCAGAACCGTTAGGTTTGATCCAGTTATTGAATGGAAGGGGGATGATGTGGTGCCGAAGGGCAGGTTTATTTCTTACCTTAAGGCCACGAAGATTATCAACAAGGGGTGTATTTACCATTTAGTACGTTTTACGGACACCGATGTTGAGGCACCTACACTTGAGTTCGTGCCAGTAGTGAATGAATTTCTGGAGGTTTTCCTGACGAGCTACTTGGGATCCCACCGGATAGGGAGATTGATTTTGGGATTGATGTGATGCCAGGCTCACAAACTATATCTATTCCACCCTACAGAATGACAGCAGCATAATTGAAGCAACTGAAAGAGTAGTTGTAGGACTTATTACAGAAGGGTTTCATCCAGTCGAGTGTGTTGCCTTGGGATGCACCGGTCCTCTTTGTAAGGAAGAAAGATGGGTCACTGAGAATGTGTATTGACCATCGGCAACTCAACAAGGTCACGATCAAGAATAAGATCAGGGTATCACCAATTGCAGATCAGGGAATAGGATATTCCGAAAATAACTTTCAGGACCCGATATGGACACTTCGCATTTCTGGTAATGTTATTTGGGCTAAAAAATGCCCTGACAGCTTTCATGGATCTTATGAATCGAGTCTTCATGCCTTTTATTGACTCCTTTGTGATAGTGTTCATTGACGATATTCTTGTATATTCACGAAGTCGAGAGGACCATGCCGACCATCTCAGGGTAGTTTTGCAAACTCTTTATCAGCACAAGTTGTATGCGAAGTTTTCGAAGTGTGAATATTTTCTTGAATATGTCGAATATTTGGGTCATGTCGTCTCTAGAGAAGGAATTAAGGTTTATTCGTAGAAGATCGCAGTTGTGAAGAATTTGCTGAGGCCTACAACTCCAACAGAGATTCGCAGTTTCTTGGGCTTAGCTGGGTATTACAGAAAGTTTGTGGAGGGGTTCTCTACTCTTGCCTCCCCATTGACTAAAATGACGCAGAAGGCAGTTATGTTCAAATGGTTGGATGCTTGTGAAAAGATCTTCCAGGAGTTGAAATCAAGATTGACTACGGTACCGGTGCTGACCTTACCAGAGGGTATGGATAGGTTTGTAGTATATTGTGATGCTTAGAGAATTGTACTAGGGTGTGTACTGATGCAACATGGCAAGGTGATCGCTTATGCTTCAAGGCAACTCAAGAATGATGAGAAGAACTATCCAACACATGACTTAGAGCTTGCAGTGGTGGGTTTTGCATTGAAGATTTAGCGTCATTATTTGTATGGGGTCCATGTGGATATATTCACGGACCATAAGAGCATTCAATATATTTTCAAATAGAAGGAATTGAATCTAAGGCAGAGAAGATGGCTTGAGTTACTTAAGGACTACGACATCGGTATTCTTTATTATCTGGGAAAGGCTAATGTTGGCCAAGGAAGTTCATCGATTAGCTAGTATGGGGGTTTGTCTTAAGGACTTTAGTGAATGAGGGGTAATTGTGCAAAATAGGTCCGAATCATCGCTAGTTGTGGAAGTCAAGGGGAAGCAGTATGACGATCTGTTGTTGGTACAGTTGAAGGAGGGTATTCATAAACATAAGACTATGGCCTTTTCTCTTAGCATGGATGATGGTACGCTAAGGTACCAAGGGCGATTATGTGTTCCAAATATAGATAGTCTCTGGGAAAGAATCATGACCAAGGCTCACACTTCTAGGTATTTCGTGCACCCTGGCTCTAAAAAGATGTACAATGACCTTAAGGAAGTCTACTGGTGGAATTATATAAAGAGGAATGTAGCACACTTTGTGGCAAGATGTCCAAATTGTTAGTAAGTGAAGGATGAACCCCCAAAGGCCCGGTGGGTTGGAACAGAACATAGAAATTCCAATGTGGAAATGGGAAATGATCAATATAGACTTTGTGGTGGGACTATCTCGCATGCCTCACAAGTTCGACTCGATTTGGGTGATTGTGGACCGACTCACAAAATCAGCACACATCCTACCTAATAAGGCTACTGACACAGCAGAACAGTATGCACTCGAGTTTCTATTATCTCAGATCGAGGGACGCATTTCACGGCTAAATTTTGAAAGAAAGTTCAGCAAGGTTTGGGTACCCAGTTGAATCTTACTACAACTTTCCATCCACATACCGACGGATAAGTAGAGCGGACTATTCAGAATTTAAGGGTAGCTAGGATGATCATTTGCCACTCATAGAATTTGCCTACATTAACACTTATCATGCTAGCATTCTTATGGCGTCATTCGAGGCTCTATCTGGTAGGATATATAGATCTCCCATTGGGTGGTTTGAGATTAGGGAGGCAAAGTTGATATGACCAGACCTCGTGCATCATGCTATGGAGAAGGTTAAGATCATTAAGGAATGGTTGAAAACTGCCCGGAGTCGTCAGAAGTCCTATTCGGATGTACGTCGTAGGGATTTGGAGTTCCAAGAGGATGATTGGGTATTCTTGAAGGTTTCCCCTATGAAAGGTATAATGGTAAGAAAGGAAAATTGAGTCCAAGGTATGTCGGACCGTACAAAATCATTCAGAGGATAGGCCAGGTGGCTTACAGGCTAAAACTACCTCCAGAGATATCTTTAGTGCACCCGGTGTTTCATGTATCCATGTTTAAGAATGTGGTTGGAGATCCGTCGCTTATTATTCTGGTTGAGACTATTGAAGTTAATGAGGAATTGACTTATGAAGAGATTCCAGTTTCCATTCTTGATAGGCAGGTTCGAAAGCTGAGAAACAAAGAGATTGCCTTCGTGAAAGTGCTATAGCGAAACCAACATGTTGAAGAGTCCACTTGGGTGGCCGAGGAAGAGATGAAGAGGAAGTACCCTCATTTGTTTGAATAATTATGTATTTAGGTAGTTGTGTTCTATGCAAATGTTAAGAGTTTACCTTCTATGAATTATGTTTCACTTTACAATTTATGTTAAGGGAGTTCCTTTTTGGTAATATATGGCTTATGAGGCCACGACTGGTGTTGTTTTCATGTTGTGTTGTGTCGTTGGATTTTGTATATGTTTCTAGGATTGGTTTCTGCGATTTTTTGATAAGTGGATAGGCCCAGTTATAGGGGAGACTCTGGCAAAATATTTGGAGATTTAGGGAGTTAATGAAAATTTGGAACTGTTGGTATGCGAAATAACAGTTGGGTCGCATTGGATGCCAATGGCAGATTTTGACCCTCATTCAAAGACGGATGATCCTAAGCGAGGGAGGATGTAAGGCCCCATAAAATTTCACCTAAAACCCGGGGTTTCGTGGTGTTGAGGTAGGCTAATGTATTTGAGGGTTGTAGTCGGACTTTTTGGGTTGAACAGTGTGACGAGCGCAAAACACACACTTAAATATGCTCTCTAGTCGAATATAGTATAATATAATATCGTATCCACGGGGATTGGAGTTAAACAGAATTATCGTAGTTTGTATCTTAGGTTGCTATTTAAGATAATCAACAATTTAGAATTATGTGATTAAAACTACTACCTCCGTTCCAGTTTATGTGAACCTATTTCCTTTTTGGTCTGTTCCAAAAAGAATGACCACTTTCTAAATTTGGAAATAATTTATCTTAAACTTACAATTCTACGCTTAATGAGAAGCTTTTATAACAACACAAATACTTCGGGCCCCTTTTTGACTTGTTTAGGACCACAAATTCCAAAAGTCTATATTTTTTCTTAAACTCTGTGCCCAGCCAAACAGGTTCACGTAAATTGGAATGGAGGGAGTAAAATTAACTAAGAATCTAAAGCATATTGACGAATGACAATCGAAATAAAAGCAAGCAAGGAAAATATCAATGGGAGAAAATAGGGATTGATTGGATAGGTGCAAGATAAATGTCTGGGATTTACTCTAGTTAATTCACCTCTAATGTTCAAGTGAGTCTCTCGAATTCACTCAATTATTAGTTCGAATGTTTAGTAGAAACTCCTCTCTCGATTAAGTTTCAATCTCACAATATGAACCAATTTAAGCTCGGTGAAGATATGCACGACTTCGTAGTGGATTGGTCTTTAGGAGAACCTCTCTCGATTATCCTCCTAACTAGGTTTAATCTACAATTCAACTAGCCTCTTTCGATTACTAAGAAGAATTAATAAATTCAACTAATAAGTTAATGCAAATATATCACAAGTTATGCCTCTCTCGATTACATGAACATGTGAATATAGATGTAACAATTAAAACATGCAAAACGATTAAATACATAAAAACTAGAGTTAATATCCTCAAACAAATATCAATACACCAAATCCATCAAACCCTAAAGGAAACTACTCCATAGATATGGAGTAATTCATTACGAATATAAAAAAAACATAAAACGATCCAAACTCTTGTCTTGAATGAGGATTGACTGATGAATTCCTTATGCTTTCGCTTCTCCGCCTCCTCCTTAGCCTCCTTAGGTCTTAGATGTTTCAAAAGTCCTAAAAATAAAGTTTTTCCATGTATTTATGCCAAGTAGGGTCGGGCTCAAACGAAAACACCTTCTCCTGAGCGAAATAGGACAAATCCTCTATAAAAATTGCACAGGCGTGCTGCATGGGGATACGCGCCATGCGGGGCAGTAGTGGGGAAATCCAGAGAGTTGATTTCTGACAGTCAGCAGGAAAATACATAGGCGCGGTGCGCCGCGGGTGTGTTGTTTTCTTAGAGTACCAATGTTTCTTGACTTTTTGATATCCAGACGTGGTTTTCGACCCCCGAACGCGATCTCGGCTTAATACCTTGGGCTCTTACTAAGACTTCAAAGCTCCAAATCACTCGAATTCATTCCATAACATCTACATAGGTCGAAATCCTCCTACAAGGAATAAAACACACAATCAGTGCAAAACACTACCGATTAAAGCTCAAACTCAATTAAAGTGCAGTAAATTAGAGTACAAAAAGCTACTAAAATACGAGATTATAGCCTACCATCAACACCCCACACTTAAACCATCGTTCGCCCTCGAGCAATCAAAATACATTTTATATAGACACGACCTTCTTAAACAACTCTCCTAACTCATCACACCAAGAATAATTAAAACATATTAAGCACTCTAGCGTAACATAATAGTCTCAAAATTTGACTCAAAAGCACCACACATTAATTATAACCCACTTACTTACTCTAACATAGAGGTCAAGCATTCTCTTTCCTTCATGAATAATGTGCCCTCACAACAATAGAGAGTAGTTCCACATGCAATCGATATTAAGAACAATTAGGAACTCAAGGTAGAAAGAATTCACTCACTCTAAGAAATAACATTCATATGCCACAAAAGATGAACCATAGGCTTGCCCGTAGTGTACTTCTTTACTAATTGAGCTCATTCAGTCAAGGATCAAATAGGACATTAATTGGTTGTAATGTAGGTTACGGGACGGGTTAGATACGCTTAGATATAAGAGTGACTACACATAAGGCCCAGTAAAATATTTCCTAAAAACCGAGGTTCCGTGATGCCGGGGTAGGCGTAGAGGTTAATAATAGTAGAAATTCTTTGGATATTTCCTAAATTGGGGATTGAACAGTGTGCTGGGAGTTGAAGGAAAATATTTTGCAGAGATAGGCATTTCAACGGCCCATTATGCGACCGCATAATCACTCTGCGGGCCGCAGAATGGCCGCAGAGTGAAGCAGCTACTTGGGCCATTTTTTATGACAATTTCGCGGCCAATTATGCGACCGCACAACCATTTCGCGGGCCGCACTTTTGTCGCACAATCAGCCTTAGAATTTTTGTGGAGGGGGGTTCTACGGTGCATTATGCAACGGCATAACAGGTCTGCGGGCCGCATAATGGCCGCAGAGTGAAGCAGGCCAACCCAGTTACGAAGGCCACTTTTTGTGGTCATTTCATATACCGCAGTATAATTATGCGGTCACATATGCGACCACAGATCATGTCCCGAGGCTTCATTTTTGGATTTTTATAACCCGACCCTACTTCGATAAAACATATGCCATAGTCAAATTTGAGCAAATTTCTGATACTTTTAGAGTGAGAAAGAGTGCTTAGTGTGGGGGAGTAACCTTCAACCTATTATCCATAAATTATTGCTCAATCATTGAGTATTAACAAAGAAAGTCTTCATCCTAAAGGTAAGAATCTGTGTCCTAGCTCTCAATTTCGAAAATTTACAAAATGGGATAATTAGAAAGAAAATTCTTGGGTGTGGGGGTTGTTATCTTGCATGCATGTGTTATAAAAGAATATGGGAAGCTTGTGATCTAAAAATGGTAGAGAATGTGCTGGGAATAATGGAATCTTTCACAAAAGGGCCTTAAAAATATTAATGCACACCTAATGTTTGATAATGTGCTCAAATGAGCTAGAATTATGACCATCTTCCTAATTTTGGTCCAATTTGTTACCAACACTTATTCACCAGGAAAGTTAAGGAAAGTCATATAGCTCCCTTTTCCTGAAGGTATGGAGTACGGTCTTCAAATGCTGCTCATGATCTTCTCGGTTGCGAGAATACACTAATATATCATCAACGAAAATGATGACAAAGGAATCAAGATAGGGCTGAAATACGTTGATCATCAAGTGCTTATAAGCTGCTAGGGCATTAGTCATTCCAAAGGACATCACTGGAAACACATAGTGACCATAGCGGCTCCTGAAAGCTGTCTTCAGAATATCTGAAGCCCGAATCTTCAAATGATGATACCCCAATATGAAATCAATCTTCGAGAACACCCTAGCACCCTGAAGTTGATAAAACAAAATCATCAATATGGGGTACTGGGTACTTGTTCTTGATAGTAACTTTGTTCAACTGCCTGTAGTCAATGCACATCCTTATAGACACATTCTTCTTCTTCACAAATAGTACCAGTGCACCCCAAGGCGACACATTAGGCCTAATGAAACTCTTATAAAACAACTCCTGTAACTATTTCTTTAACTCCTTCAACTCTACTGTGCCATGTCATATAGTCGAATAGATGGGCTGAGTGCCTGGCACAAAATTGATACCAAAATCAATATCTTTTTCGGGTGGCATGCCCGGCAATTCTACAGGAAACACATCTGAGAAATCCCTCACTACAGGAACTGACTCAACGATAGGAGTATCAGCACTAACATCCCTCACAAGGGCCAAATATGCTAAACACCCCTTCTCAACCATCTTTTGAGCCTTCAGATATGAAATTACTCTACTAGGAACATGATCCTGGAAGCCTCTCCACTCCAATTTGGATAAATCCTGCATCGCCAACGTCACGGTCTTAGCATGACAATCAAGAGTGGCGTAATATGGCGACAACCAATACATATCCATGATCATGTCAAAATCTACAATGTTGAGCAATAAGATATCAACTCTCGTCTCATAGCCCAAAATGGTCACCACACACGACTGATATACATAATCCACCACAATAAAATCAATCACCGATGTAGATACATGAATAGGCATAACTAAATAATCATGTGGCATGTCCAAATAACAAGCAAAGTGTGATGACACATATGAATAAGTGGAACCGGGGTCAAATAACACTGAAGCATCCTTGTGGCATACTGAACAAATACCTGTGATCACAGTGTCAGAAGAAATTGCCTATGGCCTAGCGGGAAATGCATTGCAACGGGCCTGTCCACCGCCTGATCGACCTCCCCCCTTTGGGAGACCTCAAACTAACTAAGCCCCACCCCTAGCTGGTTGTGCAGTGGTGTAGCTATTGGTGCTAAAATCATGGGATGCGAGCTCTAATATGGGACCCTACTAAGTATTTTAGGGCAATCCTTCGTGAGATGACTCAAGTCACCACACTCATAACAACCCCTCATATGAGGCTGCTGACCCCGATAACCCTGATAATTGCTTATGGAACCCTGAGCAGATGGAGCACTGTAAGAACTCTGTGTCGACAACATACTGAATGATGAATGAACTGGGCGAGCACTGTATGAGCTGTGGCTAACTAATGAACCATGAGGAATCGAACGAGCTACCTGAGCGAGCCTAAAAGGACGACCTCTACTATAATAAGACTGGCCTCTAGAAGAGGCACTGCTAAAACCACCTGAACCACAAGGCCTCTTAGTCTCTCGCTCCTTACGTTCAAGCCTGCGAACCTGCTCCAATCTCTAGCAATCTCGAACACCTGGTCAAACTTAGCATTTATCTTAGCCTTCGAGCAAAACTATAACATAAACCATAGTTGAGGCCATCAATGAACCTCCTGATCTTCTCCCTCTCTGTGGGAACCAACAATACTACATGATGTGCAAAATCTGCAAATCTCATCTCGTACCAAGTCATAGTCACACCCTCTTGGTGTAGTTGCTCAAACTCCCCAAAAAGCTTCTCTCTATGAGTTTGTGGAACAAACTTCCCTAAGAAGAGAACTGAGAACTCATGCCATGTAAGTGGTGTTGCGTCAGCTCACATTCTTGACTCATAAGTCTGCCACCACCTGTAGGCTTCCCCTATCAGTTGAAAAGTAGTAAATGCAACTCTAATAACATGCACAATACCTGTTGTGTAAAGAATCTGATGGCACCAATCCAAAAAACTCTGAGCATCCTCTGACTCCCCTCCGCTGAACTCGGTTGGGTCGAGCCTCTTAAACCGCTCCAACCTATTCTGCTCCTCATCAGTCATAGGTGGACCAACCTCGGCCCGATGAGCAACACCTAGATGAACTGGTAACACCCCTGGTGTTTGATAACACTGGGCTAGCCACTCTAGAGTACGGGCGACAGGAGTCTGGGCTCCTCCCCCAGCCTGTGAGGTAGTTGGTGCAACTGGTATTGTAACCGCCTAAGTCAAGCTCGTGCACACACTCAAGATCTGAGCCAAAGCCTATTGAAGACCAGGTATAACAATAGGTACCACCGGTGTCTGAGCTGGTCCTGCTGACTCAACAGTATCCGAAACATGCTCCTCCACTAGAGCGATTGGTAGCTCCATAGGTGCTGCCCTATCAGTAGTATGAGCCCCACCTTGGCCTCTACCGCGGCCCCTACCTTTTGCGGCCTTACCTAGTGATACTGTTGCATGTCCGCCTAATTTGGGTGAATGTGTCCTCACCATCTGCGAGAGAATAGAAGGGTAAAGTTTCTAACTTCAAAAATAACAAATTTGCATGACTAGAACACGCGTGCGTGAAGTTTCTCCTAACAGTTCGGTAGCCTCTCGATGATAAGTACAGACATCCCCGTACCGATCCGCAAGACTCTACTAAATTTGCTCATGATTAGTAGAACCTTTGAACCTAAGGCTCTGATACCAACTTGTCACGACCCAAAACTACCAGGCAGTCATGATGGCACTTAACGCACTTGCTAGGGAAGCAGAATATAACAAAGGCCAATCATAATAACAAAATTGATAAAAATAATACAAGTCAAAAGCATTCAACAAAATAGAATAACGCCAATACATGATATTTCCCCCAGAACTGGTCAATATAGATTCATGAGCTCTATAATGGAAATATAAGTCCGAAAATCTAAATAACAATACTGTCTAAAATAAAGACAACAGTACAAATGGAAAGAGATGCCAAGACAGGGATCAAGATGCAGCTCTACCTCGTTCCTCGGACAACTCAGCAGGCAAAACTCCATTATTGGTGGCTCAATCTAACACCTGGATCTGCATATTTAAGTGCAAAGTGTAGTATGAGTACAACCGACCAGATGAACTCACAAGTATTATAACTAACCTCGGCGAGGTAAAAGAAGCAAGAATTATAAATGATACTTGCTAATCACATGTACAGTTCATGAATTTAACAAGAACAGAACAATAATATGATCAAGTCATAAAGCACTAAAAGAACCATCTTAGTGTACATAATTACTTAAGTACTTTGCTCGGTCTATGCAAGTAAATGAGGTAAATAACCAAGGAAATTGCTAGTAAGGATGAAATGTAATAACCAAAACAAACACTGGCCAGATGTTTCTCAGAATTTCCATAACCGTACCAAAATCACTAATCAGTTTTACTCAATCCATGTGTACACCATCAAGAAGAAACTTGAGAGGGTGACCCTAGGGGGGATCCATATCCACATGTTGTACGACGTAGTCACGTGCAATAATCATAATCTGGCCGACGTGGTCACATGCTCAATATCACGGATCTTCTCATTTTGATCACATGCATAATAACACAATCTGTCTGGCATGGTCACAAGTACAATATCACAATCCTCCCGGCGTAGTCACAGGAACAATATCACAATCTGCCCGGCATGGTCATAGGAACAACATCATAATCTGCACGACGTGGTCACAGTCTACCAACCCAAACCATATCACACATAAGCAAATATACAAGAATACATGTAAATGATCAATGAATATCAAATTTCATTCTCCTGGACTGGTGTAAGTGACATGTTAAGGTGTATGCATGTGCAAGTGTGATATCATTGCTCAAATCAGGTAAATACATCATAGAATAGCAATTATCGGGTTCAATCAGGAGATTAAACTCTATGTAACCTCAAACATTGCTCAACTAGCTCACAACAGGGGTACAAATAAGAGAGGTATCATCGCATGAAGCTTAGCAATCAAATCAAGGCATATCATAGCTTAAGCGCTACCCCGAGCATAGATAATACCCCGATGCACGCACATGGGCTTAGCCCCACACATGTGCGCAACCCATGGCACGTAACTATAAAAAATAACCCAGGCAACTAGTGCCTGAACCAAGTTTAGATAAGATACTTACCTCAAGCAAGCCAAATCACTCCTCTAGTAAGCCCTTCCTATGTGAGTCAACCTCCGATCGACTCGAATCTAGCCAAAATAACATAATATCATCAATAAAAGCATACGAAACAATTCCAAATGATAAAGCTAAGATCTTTAAGAAAAATCAAAAAGTCAACCCAAAAGTTCAACCCCGGGCTCGTACCCCGGAACCTGACCAAACTCACAAATTCCTAACACTCATTCATATACGAGTTCAAATATATGTGTTTCGTCCAAATCCATACGAGTTCCAATATATGTGTTTCGTCCAAATCCGACCTCAAATCAACTATCAAATCTTCAATTTACAATTTGGAAAGGTTTTTACTAAAATCCCCAATTTCCTCACTTGAATTCACAAATTAAATGCTAAAATCAAGGTTGGAATCATGAATAATGAACAAATCCGAGTAAGAAAACACTTACCTCAATCAAAATCGTGAAAATCCCCTCCACAATCCCCCAAATCCAAGCTCTGCGACTCAAAATATGTTAAAATGACTAAAACCCTGGAAAATAGAGTACTTATGGTTTGCCCAGGCATACCCTTCGCGATCGTGGGAGCATAATCAAACTCTGCCACAGAAAAGGCATGCGCTAACGCGAGACCCTAGTTGCGAACGCAAAGCACAACAGTCCTAAGACTACGCGAACTCGACCTCCCTCTCGTGGTCGCGAAGGCTAAAAGGTGACTGCCTTCTTACGACCGCAAAGAAGGAAACCAGACATTAGAAGTTAGCAATGCTAAAACATGGTCAAATGGTCCAAACCCCATTAGAAACACACACGAGGCCCCCGGGACCCCATCCAATCACACCAACCAATCCTAAACTATAACACGGACATATTCGAGGCCTCAACTCACAATATAACAACATCAAAACCAAAAATAGCACCCCAATTCCAGCCTAAGGAGCTAATCAAACTTTCGAAATTCAAAACTTATGTTGAACAAGCCTAAACAACTCAGAATGACCTCAAATTTTGCATGCAAGTTCAAAATAACACAACAGACCTATTCCAGCTTTCGGAACCAAAATCTGAACCCCGATCAAACCTATCAACCTTCCTAACCTTCTTTTTTCCAACTTTTGCCAAAAAACACCAAATAAACCTACAGACCTCCAAATCCAACTCCAGACATATGCCTAAGTATAAAATCACCATACGAAGTTATTGGAACCATCAAAACTCAATTCCACAGTCGTCTATACAAAAGTCAAAATCCAGTTATCTCTTACAACTTAAGCTTCTAACCTTGGAGCTAAGTGTCCCAATTTACTCCAAACCCTCCCCAAAACCAAATCAATCACCCTAGTAAGTCACGTAACCATAATTACACACATGTAAAGCATCAAATAGGGGACACATAGCTAAAATACTCAAAATGACCGGCCGGATCGTTACACCCATCTCACAGAGAAGAAACAAAACACACGAAATAAGCACGAAAGATCATATCCCAACATAACTCTGGTGTGATGCGTTAACCAATCCACACACCGGTCCATATGGAAAACCTCGAGGATGGTCACGATCAACAACCACATGTGTGCCAACAACAAACGTCCCAAGAGCATGACCATAACCATGAAGAAATGGATAGCGCAATACACCACAAACAGGAAGATTACCACCAAGACGCAATCCACCATCCAACACCCTAAGAGCCATCTCGCTCTAATTTCACCACAATGCCCAAACAGAACTGCATCATGTGTGTAAATAGCCAATAGTCTCCCAACCTATTATAGCATAGAAGACTAATGCATGGAAAAAATCAGAACTTGAATAAGATCACTCTAGCCGATAACACAACCCCAATAATGGTTGTGTTGAGTAATTCAACCCGATACGACATAGAACACTTATTCTCATTAGGCCCGACAATGGGCCCCCAAACCAATTTTGATCATCCCAAAATAAATATATAACCTTCCAAAGTCCACAGTAACCTATCCATAACACATACCACCAGTTGTCTAACTCTTAACATACCTCAACTGTCTGTAACCAAGGAACAATCGACATTTTAGATCTCCTAGTCTCAAAACCCCGAGGATGCGAGAATCTCCATCTCTGATCCCAACTCTACCAGTCAAATACTGACACATCCCTCATACATAATATACTTATGAGAAACACTCTCATGAATCTTCCACACCATGCAGTAATAATCAGAACATCAGCGTCAACAACCAGGCGATTACTGAAATACTAACCAAGCATCCCCAAGTCAAAACACAATACGCCTTTATGAAATGCACACTCTTCTCACACGTCGCACTACATCTATCAACTATGAATCACACATAGGATACATACCCTATCATCCAGAAACCTTCCACTTGACCCCCATCCAGGAGAATATCACAACACCCAACATACTCCGCATACTTGTAGAATACATCCATCTCAATCCATGGTCCCACCATCAAGAACTCTTTGAAACCCATTTGCACATAACCAAGCCATTAGAACTGAATCCATCCAACTCAACAAAATCACGCAGATTGCCAAGTCCATGAGCATTGCCACAACATACCTACAAAGACTCATTAAACCAGAAGAACCAAAAGAACCGATCAATTCTATTGCCATGCCGACCCAAACCACTACCAAATTGACCCATTTCTTCGAGTTCTTCTCGGCTTCCTTCAGGTTAACACTACGATCCTTAAACAAAGATCACCCCAAGAGATCATAGCATGAAACCACGTCGTCTTAAAGCCTTAAAGCCATAGTATTCCCTTATAAACACCCAATAGTACCACATATGAGATACCTACTCTGAAGAGACCTCCTATGAATTTGAAGTTGTTTCTTTAACCTCCCTAATACTGAAATGTAGAATCACTAATGATATAGAAATACCACAAGTCTCGGCACCATCCATTGCAAATCTTATATCTTAGCCATGTAAAAATTCAGAAAATCCTCAAATACCATATAAGAAGCTTGAACTCGTTAGAACCTTCTCGAGAGTCATCCACTCTGCTCCAATCTTCAATGCACCGCCAATACGATCCGATGACTTATGCTCTATTAGCGACACAAACACCCAAAGGAGTAACCCCATTTTCAAGCAACTGAGTGACTCTCTTCTCTTTGCACACTACATCCACCACGAATAATAAAATTGAATCATCCCAAGTTGTCCATACGCCCACAAAGTATAGCACATCACGTATCTCACCATTTTATTCCTCAAATCATCCTCAAAACCAACCTCTTCCAGTCAGAACTAATCCACGAGTATACCTCAGACCAAAACTAATATAACACATGACCATGCAATCTGATCATCATAGGAGCCTCAACTACTTGGCTCAAAGACACATGACATAATATTTGATAACCCACAATAATTTTACTCCAAAACTACCATGATCGCGCACTGTAATCCAACTAAATGATTTATAAGCGCATGTAGTACTAACCATAAAATACCTCAAATCATCTGTTAAGTGAAGATACATCCCCGTGACAGTCATGCAAACTTCCTCAAGCAATCCGGACTCAAATTGTAACACATACAGTAGAAAAGAAACTCTTCTAAAAAACATCATAGGGATCACACAACCTCAAAACACCCCGCAAGAGATAATCCACCTGCTTAGCCTCAAACTAGCATTTATCTAGGCCCTTTCATGGCCACAACCACTTTGCTATCACAAAATCCTCCCGAGTCTGAACTCGTTAATAAGACATAATAATCTAATTCATTCCACAAATAAGAAACTGAAAGACCCCTAACATACTCATAACTCGAGGTTGTACAACACATCAAGAAAGAAATAAAGCATCCATAATCCTTTCGCATCCCAAGAAAAATTCTACCCGTCATATCCAAACCATCTAAGCACTTTCTGCAGTCACATAACACTAATCATATAGCTATCCAACTGCTCACAGAGCCATCAATTCCACTATTAGGGACACTATCAGACATATAAGTCCAAAGGCACATACTCATGCAACTGAGACCACTGAGCCAAGCTACGGTCTGAACCTGGCCTCAAGTCCTCCAGACTGGCCAATCTCCACAACACAAAGAACAAATCTAGCACCTCATCCTTGACATCACAAGTCATTGATGGTCAACTGATACCGAACGTACGAGTAGATGGAAAGAATTCAAAGAGACATGCTTCAAGTTGAATCAATGTTGCACGATAAGGGAAGAAAGATGAGATGTTTTCCTACATGCTTCAGAGATTCAGGTTGATTCTTATATGTTTTTAATTAATGTTGACTGATTGTTATGTTTCAGTTCTGCCTTACATACTCGGTACATTATTCGTACTGATGTCCTTTTCTTGGGGACGTTGCATTCATGCCTGCAGGTATAGATAATCAGTTTGACGAGCCCTCATAGTAGACGAGGTTAGCATTCAGTGAAGAATCTCCATCTCATTCGAAGTGCAGCCGAGTCTATGAGTTATCGTATCAGAGCTTTGCTACAGACTTATTGGTAGGCCGGTACTCCGTCCCATTTAATTTCAAATAATCTTAGAGGCTTTGTAGACAGAGGTTCATTTTGTACACTATGTCAGAGGCCTTGACGGCCCATATGTATTCATGTTTTAAGAAATATGGTTCATTGATACAATATTTTCCTACTTACAGTTGTACATTATGAGTTGTGGCCATGCGGGCCCAAGATAGTTACAAAAGGAATGAGTTCAGCTAACTCGACATATGTATGTTCTAGTTTTGGTTGAATGATCATGAGTTACAGAGTGGTTCGCTCGGGCCAGCGCGACACCGGGTGCCAGCCACGCTTCCCCAGGTTTGGGGCATAAAAAAGTGGTATCAGAGCGAGTCGTGTCCTAGGGAGTCTACAAAGCCATTACTATTAGAGTCTCACTTATGGGTGTGTTGCGCGCCACATTTATAATTGAAAGGCTATAGGGCATTTAGGAAATGTTACCCTTCTTTTGTTTCTACATCGTGCCATAGAGCTAAGTCGTAAGAAGTCAGTATAAAGCTTTCACCGAATTTTGTATGCACCAGAGGTGCTATCACAATAGAGCTTTAAGGCATAATTTCCACCTATGTTGAAGGGAGGTTATGAAAGAAACAGAAGATACGATGCGAGATTGAAAGGTAAGTAAGGTAAAGGTGAAGAAGATACGAGCTCAAGTACAAAAGGTTGTGAATAGTCCAGACATCATATTGAGGTTGGGTTTTAGTTTAGTTTACAAAGGAGAGAATAGTCGCATAGACGCATTTACAAGGGCAGAGACAGTTACAAGATTGGAAGTATTATGACCACAAGTCGTGGTGTGACAAAGAGGCCTAAAGGGGGGAATGCCCTGGACTTTGGAATTATTCACAGAATAGTTTCCTAGAGGGTAAGGACAGTACAAAAGTATTCAGAAGACATAAATTATGGAAATGATAAGTGCATCAGTCAACATTCGAGGACGAATGTTCCAAAGGGGGGAATGATGTTACACCCCATATTTTCGTACGTAAAAGTATGCCAAAGTAAATTGATGAAAGCCCGGAAATGAGATGTTACATCCCGCATTGTCGTACGTTAAAGTTTCGTCGTAAGTTAATCGACGTAAGTTCAGGAATGAGATTATTTTGGGATTATAAGTATTATGCTATTTCAAACAAGTGACGAGTTAATTCGTGAAGGTGAGAAGGTAAGTGAATCGAAGAAAATGAGTTTCGTTGAAGTTTGACAATTTGAGATACAATACGGTTCAAGCTATAATACTCCATATTTATGGACTAGTGCCATACAAGGTACCACATGAACATAATAGTAAGGTGTACAAAGTGTGTTAAAAGTGAGTAGTATTTTAAGTTATTTGAGATAATTCCTAATTATGTGGATAATTGGAAAATTATGGATTTTTAGTGGGAGATTAATTCAGTAATTAAGCTAATTAGGTAATTAAGCATAAAATGGATAAGACTAAGTGCCCTTAACATGGCAGCCCGAGGTTGTTTTGATCAAGCCAAGAAATGACTCTTAAGTCATGTAAAAAGGTGGCACATTTTATGAAGAGTTTTATGGCCTAATCATCCTAAAGTGGGGCCCACAAAACCAACAAATTTAGAGATTTCCTTATCTCATTAAGATGCTAAGCTTGAACGGATGGAGCTCACAACGTTTAAAGATCTCTTTACTTCACTAAAGAGAGATATCTACTTATTTGCAATTCATACAAACATGACTACTTCATGATTTGCTTCAACATTTCAACATTCTAGTAAAGAGATGCATCATACAAAGAGAGGTATCATTCTGGTAACGTGATTTTCTTCAACATTTCATACAAAGACTACTTTATACTATAGCAACGTGGGATTTGCGATTCTAAGGGAGTACAGTGCAATCTTTCTCAAGAATATCATACAGATTGTTCCCTATTTAGATCTCGTCGTTACGTGTTTCGTCGCGATTGGCGTGTGTTAGAAGGATTGTCAAGAGAATCGGCTCAGGTATGTTAATGTTATCCCTTCTTTCTTTTGGCATGATCCAAGCAATGAAACATAAACGAAATGCTATTCCATAAGTGGTTCTATGTTATTCATTCATGTAAAATGATATTCAAGTATGTCTAAGTATGTTCCTAAGTCTCTATTGAGGTATTTGATAAAGATGTTAATGTTTATTATATAGTGATATATGCATCTTCATTTACCACAGAGCTACGGATGGTCGGGTAGTCATGCATTTACCACTGAGCTACGGTCGGTTGGGCAGTTACACATTTACCACCGAGCTACGACCAATCGGGCAGTCATGCATTTACCACCGAGCTACGGCCGGTTGGGCAGTTATACATTTACCACTGAGCTACGGCCGATCGGGCAGTCATGTATTTACCACCGCGCTACGGCCGGTCGGGCAGTTACCACTGATCAGTTGGGCAGTCATGCATCATACGATATGGATAATAGTCTCAAAGAGAAGCATTATATATATATAAGTATACTAAGTATGTATATACGATGGCACTTCAGAGATTCAGGTTGATTGTTATATGTCTTTAATTAATGTTGACTTATTATTATGTTTCAGTTCTGCCTTACATACTCGGTACATTATTCGTACTGACGTCCTTTTCTTGGGGACGCTGCATTCATGCCTGCAGGTATAGATAATCAGTTTGACGAGCCCTTATAGTAGACAAGGTTAGCATTCAGTGAAGGATTGGTAAGACTCCATCTCATTCGGAGTGCAGCCAAGTCTATGAGTCATCGTATCAGAGTTTTGCTACAGACTTATGGGTAGGCCGATACCCTGTCTCATTTGATGTCAAATAATCTTAGAGGCTTTGTAGACAGAGGTTCATTTTGTACAGTATGTCAGAGGCCTTGAAGGCCGATATGTATTCATGTTTTAAGAAAGATGGTTTATTGATACAATATTTTCCTACTTACAGTTGTACATTATGAGTTGTGGTCATGTGGGCCCAAGATAGTTATAAAAGGAATGAGTTCAGCTAACTCGACCTATGTATGTTTTAGTTTTGATCGAACGATCATGAGTTACAGAGTGGTTCGCTCGGGCCAGCACGGCACCAGCTGCCAGCCACACCTCCCCAGGTTTGGGGCGTGACAGCAGCGCCCGAGATGCCTTGTGATCTTCAGGCAATTTCCGTGCTCGAGATTATCAATTATTTCATTTCTCCAGTCCCAGAACAAATTGGTCGCATTTACCTCGTAATAGCTATCTGCGTCTAATACCGAATACATAAGTTGTACGACCGTATCAGAGTCCAATCCCTTCATTTTCGTGGACGATTCAAGATAGGCTACTGCGTCGGCTTCCGTATTTTCCTCCTTCGGGATGTGCGTCATTGACCATTCCCTGAACCAAGCGAGTAGAGCTTGGACTTTCACTATATATTGTTGCATGCGTTCCTCTTTGGCTTCGAAGATCCCATAGACCTGAAACTGGGAGTCGCATTTGATTTCTATGACCTCGGAATTTAGTCCCCGGTCCATCTCGAGTCCTGCAATCAAAGCTTCATACTTTGCTTCATTATTAGTTAGAGGAACGATTCTTATGGCCTACCTTAGAGTTTCTCCGGAGGGCATGGTTAGCACTATGCCGAGATCGGACCCCTTCACGTTGGAAGCTCCATCCGTGAACAAGGTCTAAACACCCGATGTCGATTCCTACACCATCAATACTTCTTTGGTAGCTAAAGTTAACTGTCCCGGACTAAAGTCAGCCACAAGGTCATCCAAATCTTGCGACTTAATCGCAGTCCTAGGTTTATATTCTATATAAAATTCAATCATTTTGACGGCCTATTTGGCCAGCCTACCTGAAAGTTCAAGTTTTTGAAGAATATTCTGCAGCAGAAAAGTGGTCACCATAGCTTTCGGGTGATATTTAAAATAAGGCCTTAGTTTTTGAGCAGTGACTATGAGGGCTAAGGCCAGTTTTTCCAGATGTAGGTAGCGAGTTTCTGCTCCCGTCAAAATTTACTAACATAATAGATAGGAGATTGTGTACCTTCTTCCTCATGGACTAGAATGACACTTACCGCTACCTCCGAGACCATTATGTAGATTAACAGTTGTTCGCCTTCCTCCAGTTTTGACAGTAATGGAGGACTTGAGAAATACCTTTTCAAATCCTTCAAATCCTACTGACATTCTGGAGTCCATTCGAAATTGTTCTTCTTTTTAAGTAGTGCAAAGAAATGATGGCATTTGTTTGAAGATCGGGAAATGAATATGCTTAATGCGGCCAGTATCCCTGTCAGTCTTTGAACCTCTTATACGCTTGATAGTTGGTCCGATATGTCTTCGATGGATTTATTTTATCGGGGTTAACCCCTTTGCAAAATCAGGAATCCCAGGAACTTACTAGAGCTGACACCGAAGGCACACTTCTCGGGGTTAAGCTTTATGTTATGCTTCCTTAAGATGTCAAAGGCTTCTTGCAGGTGTTTAAGATGATCTCCTGCATTCAACGACATAACCAACATATCATCTATGTAAACCTCCATAGTTTTCTCTATTTGTTTCTCAAACATTTTGTTTACGAGCCGCTGATAAGTGGCTCCCACGTTATTTAGCCCGAAAGGCATCACATTATAACAATATGTGCCGAAGTTCGTTACGAACAAAGTTTTTTCTTGATCCTTCGGGTTCATCTTGATTTGGTTGTACCCAGAGTAAGCATCGAGGAAACTCATTAACTCGTGCCTGGCCATCGCATCAATCATTTGATCAATGTTTGGCAATGGAAACGAGTCCTTTGGGCACGCCTTATTTAAATCCTATAGTCTACGCACATGCAAAATTTATTATTTTTCTTTGGAACTACTACTACGTTAGCTAACCAGTCAGGATACTTTACCTCTCGGATTGAATCGATGTCTAGTAACCTAGTTACCTCTTCTTTGATGAATTTATTTCTCACCTCGGCAATAGGATGTTTTCTCTGTCTTACCGGAGGGATGTTGGGATCCAGGCTTAGTTTGTGCACGGCCACTTCTAGTGAGATACATCATATCCGCGTGCGACCACGTAAAATAATCAACATTAAATTTAAGAAATTCGATAAATCCAGACTTGAGCTCGGGGTTTAGTCTTGTCCTCAAGTGTAACTTTCTCTCCAAGAACTTCTCGAACATTGTGACTTGTTCAAGTTCTTCCGCTGTGGGTTTTATTGCATCTATTTCTTCTGGTACCTGGAAATATCTTGGTACCTGATAGGATTCCGATGACTCCTCCCCCTGGTTGACTTCGCTCGGCTCGGGAGCAGGCATCGGTTCCTGTAATTGCTATGTTGCATGCTCCTTCCCTTTGCTTTTGGAAACTGAGATCACATTCATTTCCCTTGTCGCCGGTTGGTCTCCTCTTATTTGTTTAATTCCCTCGGGAGTTGGGAACTTCAGTAATTGATGATAACCATGGTTTCCCCAGGACAATATTGTACCCCATATCACTGTCTACTACCTCGAAAAGGGTCATCTTCGTCACCCCCCCCGGCATTCGTGGGTAGTAGGATCTCTCCCCGGGTTGTTACATTTGCCAGATTGAACCCGTCGAGGAGTTTTGTGGCCAGAATGATGCTCCCAGTCAATTTATCTTTCTCCAGCTCTCTCCATTGTATAATATTGGCCGAACTTCCTGGGTCCACCAAAACATGTTTAATTGTAAAATCTAAGACATTTAGAGAGATTACCAATGCATCATTGTGCGGTAGCAACAGTCCATCTGCATCTTCCTCCGTGAAAGTAATGTCATCCTCAGTAACTTCTCAGAGTCTCTTACTGTGGGTCATTGACACCTTCATCTTTTTTGTCGTCGAGAATGTGTCACGCCCCGACCTCAGGGAGCGTGACCGGCACTCAATCGAGATAACCCGGCCGAGCAAGCCTATTAGATTTCCTTCTACCCAAACTCATCCATGAATAAAGAGGAAATGTACTCCATTAATCAAATACTGAAAAGCTTTCATTAACAACTCATTTCATTTTCATTAGCAGCTTCATTTATAATTTCCAAATTATTACAAGTTTATAGATATAATGAAAAATATGTTTGCCAAAAATACCAGCACATCTAGTTCAATTCCCAACATCAAACACCACCCACAACCTGTCTACGGAGCCTCTAAGTACAACAAAAGAGTAGTATGGAAGTTCCAGCAACAAGGCCCCAACTATACCTCAAAACACAAAGTATAACATCAAGTGACATCAGGCCCGGATAGAGTAGGGCTCACCAAAACCTGCTGAATAGGGAGTAACTGCTAACGAGGATCAAAATTGCCCGTTGCTGAACCACCTGCATCCATTGAAAATGCAGCACTCCCAGCAAAAGGGACATTAGTACATATGGAATAGTAATAGTATGTAAAGCTAAATGTCCTCTTTCAAAATAGAACGCCAATATAAAAAGGGGAAACACAATGGAAGCAACAAGTAACAACCAATGATATCCAAATGCTAAGTTGAAACATTACAATTTTTCAATATACAAAAATAATAGTATTATTTTTGGTTGGGAGATCTTTAGCACCGATATACCATTGTTCACAATACCAATACCACCGTACTTATAGCACGGAGTCCGATCATGACCCAATCGTCTAGGCCGTCTAATTCAAGACATCAACCACAATCACAATTTCAATTATAATTTCCAGCACAATCACCACCATGTGTGCGGCATGGCATCCGATCACGACCCGATCGGCTAGGCTATCTCACCACAATATCGTGTGGATCGACATCATCCTTTTTTATCAATCATCGCATCCCAATTAATGGTAATAATGTTATCACATCAATCTCATCCCAAATAAGGGGAATAATTTTATCAACTTAATCACATCCCAAATAAGGGGGAAAATCACAATCCACTCCTACACCGGCACGTATAGTTTCGGGGTTAGATTATTTCAACCTACCCTTCCTCGGTGACTATCGATACTCCCAAATATATTTTTGATTTGCATACAAAAGAAACATAAGTAAAAATTGCATTTTACCTCATAAACTTTCATACCGTATATAGCCTCGTTGGCATTTTCAACCACTTACAACATCATTATTTCACTGGCTCTCTTGGACATACATATGATTCTTCATTCATGGCACAATGGCCGTATTTTATATTCTACACTTTCCTTTCTTTCCTTTCATGTATCATCGTCATAAATATCAACAAATAGAATATTCCAAAAATCACAACTTTAGGTTCATTAGTAATGAAGACTTTAAACACAATGAATTTCTTTCCAAAACAAATGAAGTAAAATGATTGGCAATCGAAACACAAGTTAAAATCATAAACAAGTAACGCACCATTTATTCTTGAAATACTTTTCCCCAAAAAGGGCAATACACAATATCCCCTCACGAATATGTAAGAATGCAAAACACATTGAAAATACTCATAAAGCATAGCATTAATTAAAACAGCCACATTGGGGCATGACTTGAGGACATAAGCTTTTAGGAAAATCTACTTTTGAAGTAATTTTGGAATAGTTGAATCAAGGCTCATTTCATAATCTTTCTCACATCATCTCATTTCATTAGCATCTCTAACCACAAGTATAGCTTTCATTTTTGGCACAGTGGCTATACTTTATATCTTCAACTCACTTCTTTCACTTTCAAGCATCTTTATAGATTATCAACAACAAGGCATTTTCAATCAAGACTTTAGGTACACATATGATTAATTAAGAGTCTTAAGCACATCGAATATTTCTCACACAAGTTGGCATACTAGCTTTTATTTGAAACACGACTCAAAACCATAACATTATAATACATATATCATTCTTGAACACATTTCCGAAGGATAACATAATGAGATAGGAACATTCGAAACACATTTTGCTTACTCGGGATAATTGAATTTATTAGAAACAACTCAGAACATGGGAATTAGGAACTTGAGCCAACAATACTTGAAATTTAGGGGAAGATCATGGAATTCATTTCTAAAAGAGTAGTGTAGCCAACATACCTGGAATTCACCCCTTACTAATACTACGATGTTCCACCACACTAAACAACTTCAATCTACAACAATGCAATATAATTGCACCATTATTAGCAAGATTTCTATACATTAATTCATTTAGACTTTTTATCAAACATCTAGTGTGCATATCTTTCTACAACCCCCTCCAATGGAATTTCTTCACCTACCAACCACCTTCCACACCAATGATTCACCTCACAATCACCTCTAAGCAATCCACAACTTCCATTAGCACATGTATGCCCAACAATTTAATCCCAAACCATAAATCTCATCAATTAAACTATTTTACAATCTCTACAACACCAACACAACCTAAGTTAGGAACTTATGGCTTCCAATCACCATCCCATAAGTCATATCAAATATTTCATACATAAATAATCACCATAGATTAGTTAGAGATGCTGGACATACCTCTTGTAGACCAAATCTTGAAAGACACCTTTTGGGGTATTCTTGAGATTTTGAAGAAATCCTATGGAATCGAATCAAAACCTTGTTGTAACTAGTGATTGAGAAGTGAAATCATCATAAACATACACTTAAAAACTCACCTTAGGTGTGTATTAGAAGCCTTGGCCGGATGGGTGATGGAGAGAAAGCCCTAGTCTTGAAGAAATGACTTAGCCACTCTTTCTCCCCGGCCTTGGGGGTATTTTTAGGGCTCCTACATGCGCGGTCGCGCACCTGGGCAAGTGACCACACATCTGGCCGTGCACACGAGGCAGAATACCCTCCAATATGCGCGGCCGCGCATCTGGGCGTGCATATGACATAGGTCTGGTAAAATGGTCATAACTTTCTGTAGAAATATCCAAATGATGAACGGTTTGATGAGTTGGAAACTAGACTCAAAGGGATTTAATTGGATAGGTAGATCACCTCCTACGTCTTTATATTGTGGGAGTTCTATTCGTTTGAAGTCAGGTCTTGTGTAATTGAAACATCCTTGCCACTTAATGTATCCAACTTGTTTCCCACAAATTCTTGTCATTCACAAAACTCCTTAGTATGTTCCAACACACCTTAAACATACATTCTTATTTTAAAATGATGTGGCTCTATCCCATAGGTCTCATTTAATACTCAAATATATTATTCCCAAATACCGTTGTCGCACTATAAAATCTTAAATCATTAGAAAATTTTTAACGGGGCCTTACAGAATGTCACACCATTGATCTCGCCCCCCCCCCCCAAATCATGTTAATCGTCAAGCGTGGGGCATCTTCTCCTGCTTTCGAAGGTACTGCATTATCACGATTGCAGCCGTAGTTATTTTTATCCTGGCCGCTTAAACATTCTCTGAGATGGCCGTTTTTCAGCAATGTCGCAACCTCGAGCAAATGCCGACAGTCCCCTGTCTGGTGGCCGTTGGTCCCATGATATTCGCACCACAAATTAGGATCCCTTTGGTTGGGATCATATCTCATTGGCTTCGGGAACCGTGCTTCTTTAATGTTCCTCATAGCCGACACCAGCTCCACTATGCTGACATTGAAGTTGTATTCAAAAAGCCTGGGGTAGGAAGAATCTCGAGAACCCGATGTCTCCTTGTCCTGCAATGACCCTTTATTCTGGCCACGACCAGCTCTCCTATCGGTAGTGAATCTATCTGCTGACCGGAACCCTTTGCCGCGTCCTTCGGCTCGTTCGTAGGGAAAACACCGACCCTTTGAAGACCGTCGATCAGTGTCAAAATCTGCCTATGTTGTTGCCTAGAACTCTAGCAGACTTTCTTTCAATTTTCGGGAAGCATCGAAACTTTTCGGATTCAGCCGTGTAGTAAATGTTTCTGCTGCCCATTCGTCCGGTACGGCCAGGAGCAACATCTTTTCTTTCTGGAATTGGGTCACGAACTCTCGCAGCAACTCGGACTCTCCTTGTGCAATCCTGAATATGTTAGCCTTTCGAGACTGTACCTTTTTGGCCCCGGCATGGGCCTTGATAAAAGAATCTGCGAGCATCTCAAAGGAATCTATGGAGTGCTCGGGCAAGAATGAATACCATGTCAAAGTCCTCTTTGTGAGGGTCTCCTAGAATTTCTTCAACAAGACTGACTCAATCTCGTGCGACGCTAGATTATTCCCCTTCACCGCTGTTGTGTAGGTGGTAATGTGCTCCTGAGAATTTGAAATCCCATCATACTTCGGCACGTACGGCATTTTGAACCTCTTCGGGATCAACTCTGGTGCCGCGCTCGGTTTGAACAGTAATTGGGTGTACTTCTTCGAGTCTGGTCCTTTCAATACTGGAGGTGCGTCCGGAATTTGATCCATTATGGCGTTTATTTTCCTCATAAATCGCATGAGTTCGATTTTAAAGGGATCATCCTTATTGTTGTTACCGGATCCGCTACCGTTCCCCCCTTCCCCCCTCCCCCCCCGGCCCTGTCAAAGCCGACTTCGCCCCTCGGGGTGTTGTTGTCGATTCTCTGCATTGTTTGGTTTGTGGGAACACCGGGAGGAACTGGACTTCATCCATTTGCGTTGTTGGAAGCACCCGATAATGCCTGGCTCAATTCCGTCATGACCCGATCCTGTCGTGAGAGATGGCCCATATAATGGCCTTTTGTTGCTCCTTTAGGATCCTTACAGTTTCAACGACGTGCTCGTCTTCAGCAGCTCGAACATGTCGCGGATATTGCTCACCGTTGACCGGCATGGCCTCATTCCCTCATTGCGGGTATCACTGATTGAGTCTTAGTGCTTGAGGCTGGTTTCCTTGTGCCTCAACATTGTGTGCGATATTGACACCGTTATCTGCCATTTTCTATGATTTTTGCTAAGAACAAATAATCAAACGAGTTAGTAATAGATGCAAGGTTCAACTTAATGACACAGCTGTCTAAGCCCCACGGTGGGCGTCAAAACTGTTTATCCGTAAAACGGTACAGTTGAATTTATACGTCGTTTATAGACAAGTGAATCGATTTGACCCTAAAAAGATAAATGAATTAAACAAGAATATAAGATTTAGCCTTGAAATAGAGATAAAACAGCAGGAATCTTGGTCCCGGGAGCAGGGTTTCCGGAGGCGGCAAGAACAATATTAATGATCAAGAAAATAAAATAGTATTAAATTTTTGAGTACAGTATAGTATTAGTTTGTGAGAAAATTCGTGTCTTATACATCACTATTTATAGTTGAACAATGTCCTAGGATTGAAGCCTGTTTGAATTGGTTTTGAATGCAAAATTCCAAAGCTGATTCTCGGAGAGGAAGACCGACTGTGTCTTTCAATTGCGTGAGTGTTTGTTCAAATAGTCACCGGGTTTGCTCGGATTGTTTAGTGGAGTTTGTAGTCCAAATTTGAGCTCCATTGGTGAAGGTTTGGGTGAGAATCGAATCGAAGCTCTGAGGCAAGGTTCGACAACAATTGCAGTTGTGTTCATCATTTGCAACTGATTCGTCGCCTCGGACTTCAATTCATTTTCACTCAC
>AWOL01S0035388.1:35606-50125 GCA_000715115.1 Nicotiana otophora
GTCGATTCTCTGCATTGTTTGGTTTGTGGGAACACCGGGAGGAACTGGACTTCATCCATTTGCGTTGTTGGAAGCACCCGATAATGCCTGGCTCAATTCCGTCATGACCCGATCCTGTCGTGAGAGATGGCCCATATAATGGCCTTTTGTTGCTCCTTTAGGATCCTTACAGTTTCAACGACGTGCTCGTCTTCAGCAGCTCGAACATGTCGCGGATATTGCTCACCGTTGACCGGCATGGCCTCATTCCCTCATTGCGGGTATCACTGATTGAGTCTTAGTGCTGAGGCTGGTTTCCTTGTGCCTCAACATTGTGTGCGATATTGACACCGTTATCTGCCATTTTCTATGATTTTTGCTAAGAACAAATAATCAAACGAGTTAGTAATAGATGCAAGGTTCAACTTAATGACACAGCTGTCTAAGCCCCACGGTGGGCGTCAAAACTGTTTATCCGTAAAACGGTACAGTTGAATTTATACGTCGTTTATAGACAAGTGAATCGATTTGACCCTAAAAAGATAAATGAATTAAACAAGAATATAAGATTTAGCCTTGAAATAGAGATAAAACAGCAGGAATCTTGGTCCCGGGAGCAGGGTTTCCGGAGGCGGCAAGAACAATATTAATGATCAAGAAAATAAAATAGTATTAAATTTTTGAGTACAGTATAGTATTAGTTTGTGAGAAAATTCGTGTCTTATACATCACTATTTATAGTTGAACAATGTCCTAGGATTGAAGCCTGTTTGAATTGGTTTTGAATGCAAAATTCCAAAGCTGATTCTCGGAGAGGAAGACCGACTGTGTCTTTCAATTGCGTGAGTGTTTGTTCAAATAGTCACCGGGTTTGCTCGGATTGTTTAGTGGAGTTTGTAGTCCAAATTTGAGCTCCATTGGTGAAGGTTTGGGTGAGAATCGAATCGAAGCTCTGAGGCAAGGTTCGACAACAATTGCAGTTGTGTTCATCATTTGCAACTGATTCGTCGCCTCGGACTTCAATTCATTTTCACTCACAGGTTTGGTACTTCTAAGCTCGATTAATTTTATCTGAATTTCTGAAGGAATTGAGGTTGAATATTGGGATTGAACACTGAACTTCATCTGTTCTTTGGAATTGATTGAGTTTGAATTTGTATGTTCAACTTGAGTCCCTTATTTGAATTATGATTGAGTTTCTGAGTTCCTAAACCTATGAGTTGGAACTTGGTTGTTTGAGCTGAAATTTCGTCTATATTTTCTGGGAGTAGTGACTTTGATTTGAGTCGATCTTGAGTTTGATTCCTTGAAGTTTAGTTGAGAGCAAAGTAAGAATCTGCACTGAATTAGCTTGTATCTAATGAAGACTAATTCTGACATTGTGAACATTTTGAAGCTAGTCTCATACCTGTTGTTGAGCTACTGTTGAAGCTGCATATGAATAGTTTTTGCTGCATTTTGTACACAAAACTACGGCAGAATCTGGTGCAATTAATCTCAAGGTTTCAAAAAACAGAACAACTATTTTTCAGAGAAATTGGGACTGTTTTTAATCACGAGAAGACCTCAGTTTTGCGTAGTTTTACCAGAAGGTTCAGCTTGTTTAGCTCCAGTTTTTGACCGTTTGAAAAGCTTATTTGCATCTCAGTTTGGTGAGCTTAATTCTGGGGAAAAATTGGGTTCAGTTGGAATCTGCAGTTTCAGATTTTTGCACAGTTCAGCTGTTTAGTTTTCTGCACTGTTTGGAACTTCAAAAAACTTGGTCATTGTTGAGCTGCAATTCTGCAGTCAAGAACTTCGTTTGGGGCAGCATTTCAGCAGTTATTTCTGCATTGTTTCTACCCTATGTGAGCTGCTAAAACTCTACTGTTGAGCTGATTTTCTGCACAACTGAAGCTCTATTGTTGAATCCCATTCTGCACAATTTTCTGCACCTGAGAACTGCTGCCGTTCAGGGACTAGTTAGGGACAGTTTGGTTGAGTTTTCTGCTAGCTTATATCAGTTGTTGGAGGAGCATTTGAGCAGCAATTCCACAGAAAAATCTGCAACAACTTGAGTTACAAGTCTGCACAAGTTGGAGTTGTTACTGCACTGTTTGAACAGCAAATCTGCACTGTTCCTACAATAAATCTGCCCTGTTTCTGCACAGTTCTGCTGAGAGTTAACTGCACTATTAGTTACACTTCTGGGAGTTGTTTTACTGGCTCGGAGTGAATTCTTTGTGAGTTCAAGCTAAGCTTCTGAGTCTAAATACCTGAGGGAAGTATGTTCTGAAGTGTGAATAATTTCTCTAGAATTTGGGGCTGAAGTGTTGCGACTGATTCTGCAATTTCTACACAACTGGTTTGCTGCAACTCTGTCAGCTATTGTGATTCTGTCCAGCATTTGATGCATGTTTTGCGAACATGACCAAAACTTGAAGAAGTATCTAGTTCTGTAGTTTCTTTTCTTTTCTTTCTTTCCAGTTTGTAGTAAACTAAACACTCAACTAGATTAACTTGATATTAGTTCATATTGAGTTTATTTCTAGTTTCTTTGTGTGCTTTTGTTTTATTTCGTGCCATTTCTTTCGTGCTTTTCTCTTTATTTTCGTTGTGAATTAGTTGGCTCAAGTCCGTTAGTTTTTAATTGTGCTTTCTTTGGTGTCACATACATTCCATTCCGAACCGATACTTGATTGCCTACTTGGATTGATTTAAGAACGTTGGTTGTGAAGAGAACTTTTAGATACCCTTGTGTGGAAAAAGGCTAGAGTGGTGACTTCAATGAGAGAGGTCACAAAAGCCTTTGACCTTTGACTATAAACACGAGTGTTGAGTGACATATATATTGAGTGATACACTAAGGGAATGGATTGTGAGGTCCTATTTTAACTAATCGACTGTCTTGCTTTAAGTTTTCTTTTGTAGGTACAAGGAGTCATAAGGGAGGTATGGATGGTTATGTGGGTTCTTCTTATGAAACTAATTGTGTTTCTTCAAGTGTTGAAATCTTTTATGATGAAAGTGGCAGAAAGATAAATTTGAGGCATTATGTAGCGAATGTAGAAGGCTATGATAGTTGTTTGGTTGCTATAAGTAATCACTATGCAACCAACTTTATTGCTTCTTCCTTTGTTGAATGGTTGGAATTTAGTTGTATTCCAAGGGAGTCGCCTTATAAATTTCGGGGTGAGTGGGTTGATAGAGGTATGATGGTTATTATAACCAAAGGAGACTTTAAAGAAGTGGTTTGGTGTGATGTATATCCTATGAAGTATTACCATGTACGATTGGGAAAGCCTTGGTTTCTTGATCATAATCTTCCGATTGATGTAGAATAGAATAGGTATGTGGTTGATATAAATGGAAGAGGGCATTACTTTATTCCTAAATACTTTGGGGATAAGTTGATGGCAAGGCAAGATATTGGAAATGGAGTTTGGAGTGCAAATCAATTCACAAGTCATTCTCCTAGTCCAAGTGGAGATTATAATGCTTATACTATATCAAGACAAGTAGCGTCTTTTGATGGTTGTTACAATGCACCTTACGCTTATCCACCACCCCACTACCAACACCAACTACAACCCCTAACCACACTTCAACCATCACAAACACATCAACTACAACCTTATCATCCTTCACCACAACCTAGACCACGACTAACTCTACCTCCACAACATATGCCTCAAGCACCACCAAGGAGGGACAATCTGCCACCTCCACCACCCATACCACCTCAATAGCCTCGAATGATTAACAACCCACTTTTTCAACATGATCATGAGACCACCTTGAATGAGTTAGACGACATCCAATAATTTTCTAATGGAGAATATAGGAGGAATGGAGATATGTTGGTGAGAAAGGCTTTGTCTACTTCTATGGAGGAAGAAGTGGAAAATACACAAAGGCATAATATAGTTTACACTAGATGTTTGATTTTGGATAGGATGTGCACTTTGATAGTTGATGGAGCAAGTTGTGACAATTTGGTGAGTGCTACCTTAGTGAAGGAGTTAAAGTTGGAAACTTTCAACCATCCTAGACCTTGTAAGTTGCAATGGTTGAATACTTGTAGAGAACTTAAAGTGAACAAAGTAGTGAAGATTCCTTTGATGATTGGGGATTACAAGGATGAAGTGACTTGTGGGGTTGTGCCATTACATGCTTGCCATATCATCCTTGGGAGACCTTGGTTGTATGATAGATATGTTTTGCATCAAGGAAGGACGAATCACTACTCTTTTGAGTTGGAAGGCAAGTTGGTGACACTTGAACCATTTGAACCAAGTGAAGTCTTGAAAGAGCAAATGAGTTTGAGAACATCCTTGAAAAATAAAAAGAGAAAAAGTAAGGATGAGAGACAAAAGATAAAGAGAAGTGATGGAGAGAAAAGTGACAACTCTAGAGTGGAAAAAGGAGAGAAAGTGTGGAGGGAAGTGAGTGAGTTATCACAAGATAAGAGTGAAGAGCTTGAAAAGAAAATGAGAGAAAAGAAAGAGGGAAAATAACAAGAGAGTGAGGATTTTCCTTATTCTAATTGTACTAACCTTTCTTCTTTCTCTAGTTGTTTTGTATCTTGTGCAGGGAATTTTGGAGATGAGCCATCAAATGAAGTTCAACCTACTTTGAAGAGTTTGAAAGAAGATCAATCTACCTTTTCAAGAGATTTTATGAAATTCATTGAGAAAGTGTAAGGTAAAGAAAATACTTTAGACGAGCTTCAAGGTAAAATAGCTTACCCTTCTACTCTTTCTAGTTTAGTTGATTGTGATGACACTTTGAGTTTGAAAGATAGCTATGACATTGATGAGTTTGATATTTCTTTATCTTGTGATGAGAAAACTAATTGTGGCTTGCAACTAGCTAAGAGTTCTTGTGTATTATTGGATGATCCTAGTTCTTTGTTTAATGACTCTTTAGCTAGTGATGATGTTCAGTCTTATGATAGACCACCTTTATGGGATGATGAATGTGATGATTCTTTTGACTCTACTTTAACTTTGTTGGATGAAAGTTTTGAACTTTATGAAGACACGAGTTAAGAAGAATGTGTTGATGAATTCTTTGATTCTATTTCCATTCCATTGGAAGCAAGATTTAATTTTTATGATGAAATGGGCAAATTTGAATGTGGTGATTTGGTTGACAGTAAAATGGAAAGTAAAGTTTTTGATGCTAATACTAGTATTAATTATTTTACTTATCTTATTCCTACTTTTGACAAAATATTCTCGTTAGATTTTGTTAATGCTTCTATGAGAAAACGTAAGAATGCTTCTTTTGGTGTTTTGAATGGTCATTGTGAGCAAAACGAACCTAACTTTATTGATTATTTTGTGAAGGTTCAACAAGTGAAAGTTGCTAAGGGTAAGGCAAGCCTTGATCTAACACTTTGGCTAGCTTTTTCTTTTGCCCAAAAGCAAGAATAGCCTGTACATTTAGCTTATGCTTATCTTGTGTTTATCTAAGGCCATTGAGGTAGAGATTCGTAACTTTGAGTATTTTGATATTCTTTATATGATGATTCATAATGTTGGCCTATCTCTTAAGTTGCCATGTGACGTTATTGTTGGAAAGTATGTGGATACTCGGGGATTAAACCCCAGAGTTGTTTCTTATTATGGTATAGTGTCTTTCTTTAGATTGGAGAGTATGATTTATATTGTTTCTTATGACACTTGGTACCATAAAAGTGTGTACTTTGTTGAGAATTTTACAAGATTGTGATTCTGTTGGAAGCATGAAACTTTACACTCTCTTGATTCTTCTCATGGGTATTATTTTTCTTATAGTCAAGTTTGTGTCATATGTGTTAAAGATGTATTCTTTCTAGATTATGACACTTGGCTATATCATTAGAGTGTTACTTTTGAGTGCAAGATTGAGAACTTTGATCGTTTAGCTCGGATATATAATGCTTTGATTGTGTTTGGCTTGATACTTATGTGTGCCCCTATCTTGGTTTTGCAAGGTCTGAATTCGAGGACGAATTTCTTTCAAGGAGGAAGATGATACAAGCCGGATGAGCACGCTTAACGAGGATGATTTTCTAGTCAACATCATAGCATTGGAGTGCTTTAAAGCAATCAAGATCCAGAAGGCTATATTTGTAATTTAGCTATTTAGGCTAGACTTAGCTTCCTTTACTAGCTAAGGGTATATTGGTTATTTAGCCTAAATAGCACTCTAGTATAGATAGTCCTTCCTCTCATTTTGTAAGGAAGCTTTTGATGATGGATTGATAAACATAGACTAAACCTTGAGAGGTTTAGGGTATCTTTTATTTCTCTTTATATACCATATTTTTAGATTATCTATGTTAGGTTTATCATGTATGAGTTCATGTTCATTCTCTTGGATTATCTTTGTATTTGAATATTAATTCGTTGTTCTAGTTGATATATCTTCTAGGGGTATTGAATTGCATTCTTTACTTAGCTTAATCTATGTTTCTTATTGGTGTTCTTCCTCAATTAGTGTTCATCATAGTAAATTCAAGGGGTCTAACTAGTTCATAGTTAGGTTCTTGTCTTTCTCTATTTTAAACCCTAATCTCCTATCTTTTTTATTCCACGTATTTTTGCATTATCCGTATTTTCGATACAATTTTGTATCATACATACACCCTACTCAGGCGGCATAAGATATTGCTAACATCCTCTTAAACATCTAAAATCTCCCATGATGTCTAGAACTCATGACCTTCCTTTTGAAATTGAATTGCAACCTTGTTCATGCAAATCTCAATCCCACACGACGTACCGCATCTATTATGCAAACATATGAAAGTGCGAGAATCTCATAATCAATTCCGAATTATAAGTAGGATAGACACCCCCATCAACCAGAAACCTTCCAGTTAACTCAATCCAGGAGAATATCGCAACACGCAACAAACCATCCATGCATGTAGAAGACATCAACCTCAAGTCGTAGTCAAAACTATAATGGACTCTTCAAAACACATTATCACATGACCAAGCCATTAGAGCAGAATCCATCTAAATCCACCAAATCATGCAGACTGCTAAACCCAAAAATGACACAAACCGAAATACTCACTCTGAAGAGACCTTCTGTGAACTTGGATCTGTTTTTTCATCTCTCTAATACTGCAATGTAGAATGAATGATGATATAAAAAATATTGCAAGTTTTGGCACCATCCAATTCAAATCTCAAATCTTAGCCATGTATAAATCTGAGAATCCTTAAATACCACATATGAATCTTGAACCCATTAGAACCTTCTCGAGGGTCATTTACCTAGCTCTAATCTCCAATGCACAGCCGATACACATCGAACAACTTGTGCTCCACCAGCACATAAATATCCCAAAAGAAGCAACCAAGTGATTCATTTTCCTTGCACACTACATCCACAACGAATATCAAACCTGAATCATTCCAACTCCATATACCCATAAAGTGTAGTAAATCTTGCATCTCATAATTTCCTTGCTCTAGTTATCCTCGAAGTCAACTCCTTAAAGTCATAACTAATACACAATGTCTCGCAGTCCAAGAACTTATATAACACATGATCATGTAATTTGATCGTCGATAATAGACTCCCCAACTTGGCTCAAAGCCATAGAACACGTAATCCTATAACCCATAGTGTTCTTCCTTCATAACCGCCATGATCTCGCATTGTTATTCAGCTGAATTCTTCATAAGCTCATGTAGAATCAGTCATACAATACTCCAAATCATCTGCTAAGTGTATACTCATCCCCGTGACGGACGTGCAAACTTCCTCAAGCAATCCGAACTCTAATCGCAACACGTACATCCCACTGGATAGAGGAAAACTCTTCCTAGAAACCTCATATGAATCACACAAACTCAATCTTTCTCACAAGAGATAACCCACCCTGCTTAGCCTCAGTCGACATCCTCTATGACCCTACCATAGTCATAACCACTATGCAATCAATTAAACCTCCCGATTCGACACTCATCAACAACATATAAGAATCTACTTCTATGACTGAGCGATTCATCAACACAATCATAACTCAAGATTGTACAACACATCAAGACAAAATCAAGCATCCATAGCCCTCTGCATCCCAAGGAAATCCTTCCCGTGATATCCAACCATATAGGCATAGTCTTCCATAAGATAATACTGATCATATAGGTATCGAGCCACTCACCAAGTCATCAATTCCAACTCTAGGGATACTACTGGACATAAGAGCCCAAAATCACATGCTCACAAAACTGAATCAACCGAGCCCAAGCTGCATTCTAAACCTGGCCTCAAGTCCAAAGGACAAGCATACCTTTACAATACCGAGACATATTTTTCACCTCATCCACAACATCACAAGCGGTCGGTGCACAGCTGATACCGAGAGCTCAACATCACATACAAGTGAATGAAACAAAATCGAAGATATAAGCTTCAAGTTGAGTCAATGTCTCACGATAAAGGAAGAAAGAAGGTGAGGTTTCCTAGATAACCTATAGCCTCTCGAAGATAAGTATGGACATCATCATACCAATCTGTAAGACTCTACCAGACATTTGTTAATTACTAGTAGAACCTATGAACATAGAGCTCTAATATCAGCTTGTCATGACCTAGAATCCCACCAAGTTGTGATGGAACCTAACCCAACCGGCTAGGTAAGCCAATATCATACGTTACCTCTATAATGAGAATTCAATAATATTAATAATAAAGACTACAAAAGAATTCAATACAACTATCTCAAGGACTGATAGTACAAGTCATGAGCCACTAAGATTAGATTTACAAGGCTTGTATGAAGAATAAATACAACATATATTTGAAGTATACAAAAACAGAAATGAGGTCCAAACTACCATGAATAAATGGTAGCTTAAATCATGAACGCAGCTACAACTTCAATGCCAGCCTTCGTCATCCACATTAACTCAGCTCTAAGATTTTCACGCAACATGCAGAAGTATAGTATGAGTACACTTGACCCCATGTACTCCGTAGACTAACCTCGGTAAAGTAATGACGATATTTTTAAATCAAAAGATACTCACATTGCATAACTTGTGCAGCTCAAATAACATGTATAATACAGAGAAATATCCAACGAGACAATCACAAAATAATGAATATCAATAACAAAGGTGCAGATCTAGGGTAAAATGTGGTAAACAAGCTTTGCAAATTAAACATATCCAGCAAATACAACTTGCACCAACTCCGCTCACAAAGAGACATGCACCAAGTAGTGTGTGTTCAAATACTCCTACATGAATGAAGAGTGTATGTACCTAACCATGATCCAACTCCGTATCAGTTTCTAGATACCATGTTTATGAAATATGAACTCTACATAGGTAAAATCCATCATGAAAATAAAATCGTCAAATAATGATAGAGAGATAGGATAGCATGTAAGATGCAACATGAAAACATGTAAAATACATGTCAAAGCATAAAGAATGCATATGCATGATCAAGAATGCCACCCATATAGCACCACATGAACATCAACAGTGAGATGCCACCTGTATACTCCACACAACATCAACAGTGAAATTTTTCCCTTATACTCCACACATCATAATCAATCACAACAATCATGGTGCCATAAACCGTATGTATGCCATGAAAAGGGAAACATGAGAGGGCAACCCTAGGGGGGTGGATCTGTATCCACACACTGCACAGTATAAAGCCTCGTACATAATAATAAGCGTACGACGAAGACCTCATGCCCTAACAATAATAATATCATCACAATTACACTGCAAAGACCTGGCGTCACAACAATAGAGCACGACAAAGACCTCATGCCCTAAGAATAACAATATTATCGCAATTGCACAACAAAGACATCGTTCCACACCTCAGTCCATCTCCGAAAATAATATGCAATGATGTATGCATGTGAATGGGAAAATTAGCATGCAATATGCACGTGAACTGAGAAATAACCATATATGGATGTGCGCATGCATACAAGGGATGATCCCTAGGTGGGGTGTTTGCCTATATATACATATGACTAGGGACACAACATGTAATTTGTCACCCAAATAATCATCATGTCCCAAAAAAACATCAAAAGACATTTCATAGTCTTTAACGTGGGTAAGAAACTCAAGTTCATATATCAATGAAAGGCATAACACAAGAGCAACAAGTAGGGGAATTTGTTCATAATATACGTGTGACTACGTCAAAGCAATGACCCTAAGAATAGTTCTTCATGCTCAAAATAAGGTGCCATTAGCCTCACATAAACTCTAGCATGGTTTATTGTGCTCACGTAGTCAATTACTTGAATAACACATAGAATCAAGTAGAACACACAATCCAACTAGGCATAGAGTAATCTAAAATCTACCCCGAGCATGAATACCCATGACACATGTATATCCTCATCATCTCATACATACATCACCCTCGCATATAGCAAATGACACCAATTAGTAGGAAAAATTCCCTCAACCAAAGCTAGGCAAGACACTTACCTCAACTGGGCTAGTCCAAACCTCCAATATCGTATTTCCTTGAGAAGTCACCTATAACCGGTTCAAATCTAGCCAAACATCAATGAAGGAAGTCAACCAATTCCATATGAAGTAATCCCAACCAATAAATCCTCGATCTTTGAAGAATTCCCCAAAAGTCAATCCTGGGCCCGCGTGCCCAAAACTTGGAAATTGTAAGTCCCCGTAATTTCGCCAAGGAATATAAGGTTTCGTGGTGTCAAGGTAGGCTAACGTGTTTGAAGATTGTAGAGAATGAGCCACGGTACGGACTTTTTGGGTTGTACAATGCATTGGGGAGTTGGAGGAAAATTATAACAGAACATGGCATTTCTGCGGTCTATTATGCGACCACAGAATTACTCCGCAGACCGCAGATCTGCCGCAGAGTGGAACAGAAGAGGGGAAAATTTTGAAAACTATTTTTGCTGGCCACATAATAATTTTGTTGGCCACATAATGATTATGCTACTGTGAAATTGCATCGTGGAATGGACCAGACCCAACACAGAATTTGAAAATTATTTTGTGTCCATTCTGCTGGCCGTATAATCATTCTGCTGGCCACATATCTATTCAGCTGGCCACATATCTGTTCTGCTACCACAGAATTGCACCACATAATTGACTTCGGGAGTCATTTTTGGAAATTTTCTTATCCGACCCTAATTTGTTTAAAAGCCCTTAGGGCTCATTTTGGATCAAAAATCTGACATTTTTAGAGAGAAATGTGAGTATTTTAGAGAGAGAGGTAGAAGGCCTAGCCATTCTAATCATCCATTCTTGCCCCAATCTTCAAGAATCATGGAAGCCACTCACTAGACCATCATCTATCCGGGTAAGTCCTTATCCTAAGCTTTCATGCAAGAAGTTATGGGTTATGTTGTGGGGTTGGAGATAGGCCATGCATGTGCTAATAGGTGGTAGTATGTGGGATTATTGAACTATTGCGGGTGGTTTCTTATTGAAATTGGTTAAGGGAGGAAGGTATTACCAATGTAGAGTTTTGTAGTTGATTTTTCATAATAGGTATTTGACACATTTCCCAAGAGAGAGATATCATAAGAATCCTTCTAATTATTATCTGATTTTCGCTATCTTTCTATAGATTAAAATTGCTAAAAGTGTTGGGGCGTTGTAGCAACCTAAGGAAAGCTCAAGAAAGGTATGTTGGCTAAACTTCTCTTTTCAAATCGAATTCCATGATGTTCCCGTAAGTTTCAAGTATGGTTGGCTCAGGTTCCTAATTCCCATGTTTCGAGTTGTTCCTAATAAATTGGATTACCCGAGTAGGCAAAGTGTCAGAATATGTATGTACTCAAACGTGTTACACTTACTCCTAACTCATCATGATCTCCTACGGGAATGTGTTTAAATATGGTTTATGTGTTAAAGCGATATAACTTCAATTCATGTTTCAAATGAAAGTTTATTAAGCTTAACTTGGAAAGAAAACTCAACGTGCTTAAGACTTATATTGCTTATATACATATTTGAGGTCTTGATTCCAAATACCCTTAATTGTTGGTAACCTATGATGATGTTTGTAAGTGAAAGAAGTGAGAGTGAGATGTAAAACATGGCCATGGTTGTTGTAACTAGTGCATTTAATTTGTATTCGTGTTTCAATCGTAAATCACCATGCTCTCCTTTATAAATATTTCTAATTTGATTTTATTTCTTACATACTCATGAGTTGAAATTGTGTGTTGCTCTTTTGGGAAAAAATAATTCAAGAATAAATGGTGTATCACTCGTTATGATTTTAACTCGTGCTTCAATTCTAAGTCATTTTGCTCTATACTTTGGAAAGAAATCCGTTGTGTTTAAAGCCTTCATTACTAATGAATTTAATTTATGATTTCCGGATTATTATACACGTTGATGTTTGTGATGATAATCCTTGAAAGTAAATAAATTAAAGTGTGAAATATAAGATACGGCCACCGTGACTTGGATGGAGAATCATATGTATGGCAAAGAGAGCCAATGAAATAATGATGTTGTGAGTGGTTGAAAGTATTAATAAAACTATATACAGTGTGAAATATCATGAGGTGAGGGTATTTGTATTTCTTCTTTCATTGTGTGCAAAACAAAAATGCTTTTGGGAGTATCATTAGCGAGCTGGGGAAAGGTGGGTCGTAAAGCCCACACCCGAAACTACACGTGCCGGTGTATGAGTGAATTATGATTATTCACCTTATTTGGGATGAGATTGAAATATTGATGTGATAATATTATTCCCCTTAATTGGGATGAGATTGATGATAGCTATGAATTGTAAATGATGAAGTCGACCCACACGGCATATGTGGGAAGGCGGCCTAGCCGATCGGGTGGAGATCGGATGCCACGCCGTGCGCATGGTGGTTCCTACTCTTGGTAACACCTTTATTTCGCATCACATGTCAATCCACATTGTTCGTGGAAAGATGGCCTAGCCGATCGGGCGTGAACGGACTCCGTGCTAAAAACACGGTGGTATATCGGTGCTAATGATCTCCCAACCAAAAATGATATTATTTTTGTATTTTGAAAATTATTATGTTTTCACTTGGCATTTGGCTATCATTGATTGTTACTTGTTGCTTCCATGGTTTTCCCTTTCTTATATTGGCATTTTATATCTAAAGAGGACATTTAGCTTCACATACTAGTAGTATTCCACATGTACTAACATCCCTTTTATCGGGGGCGCTGCATCTTCAAAGGATACAGGTGGTTCGTCAGCGGGTAGCTTTGATCCTCGTTAGCAGTTACTCTCTACTCAGTAGGTTTTGGTGAGCCCTACTTTATTTCGGGCCTTATGTCACTTGACGTTGTATTTGTGTTTTGAGGTATAGCCTGGACCTTGTCACCAGTACTTCCATACTAATCTTTTATTGTACTTAGAGGCTCCGTAGACATGTTGTGCATGGTGTACGATGTTGGGTAATGTAAGGCCGCGTAAAATTTTACCTAAAACCCGGATTTTTGTGGTGCCGAAGTAGGCTTAACAGTGCGTTTGGTGCGTTCACTGCGGTTCGAACTCTTTGGGTTTAACAGTGCGTTGGAGAGATGAAGAAAAAATTTTGGAAGTGCAGGTCATTTTTACGACCCAATCTGCGGTCACAGAACTAATCTGCGGACCGCAGATCTGTCGCAGACTGAGGCAGAAATTTGGGCAAATGTTTAGACCATTATGCGGCCGTATTATCATTTTTCGGGCCGCATAACCCATTGCAGACCCCGCACAAAAACAATTTCGGAGGGAAGTTCTGAGGCGCATTATGTGACCGCATAATAGGTCTACAGACGGAAGACCGATCACAGAGTAAGGCAGGAGTGCCAAGTTCCGGAGGGCCATTATGCGGCACATTTTGCTGACCGCAAAAGCATTATGCGGTTGCATATGCGACCGCAGATCTGCATCGGGGCTTTATTCTTTCTAAATTTTGAATCCGACCCCATTCTTATAAAACAGTCTTAGGGATCATTTTAGAAGGTTAAAACTTATATTTCTAGAGAGAGGGAGTGCCATAGAGTGAGAGTGGAAGTTCTTAAGCTTATCATTCATCAATTCTTGCTCAAAGTTGAAGAATTTATAAGACAAATTCACTAGGTCTTCATCCTACATGTAAGATTCTACTCCCTAGCCCTCAATTTCGTGATTTTAACTGAAAATAGGTAATAAGCCAAGCAATTCTTGGGTGTGGGAGTTATTTATTTTACATGCATGTACCATCAAGGGTAGTAGGAAGATTGTTCAGATCATTTGGGTAAACTTTGGGTAGTGGGATGAAAGAATCCACCATAGGAGGACCTTGAAACCTTAATGCACTCCTAGTGTTTGATAAAATGCTCAAGTGAGCTGGAACTATGAACTCCTTCCTAATTTGTGTTCAACTTTGCTATATCTCTAAATAGATCAAAGCGGCTAAGATTTCCGGAATAGTGTAAAAATTTAAAAAGCTCTAGGCGAGGTATGTTGGCTAAACTTCTCTCTTAAAATTGAATTCCCACGATGTTCTTGTAAGTCCCGAGTTGTCCATTATGAATTGACTTTTCTGAATAAGTTTG
>AWOL01S0035388.1:51486-68415 GCA_000715115.1 Nicotiana otophora
TATATATATATATATATATATATATATGTGACTATATTCAAAATGTGTTCCGGAATATTCTTATCATATTATGTTATTATTCGGGGTTAGAGTTTGGCTTATATTATGCCTTGTTGAGACTTTATAAAATATTATCCATGCCTTACTTATTCTTTGACTACGTGATGAATCTTAAAACATGCTTAGACACTATGTTAGGATTATGTCTTGATGATTCGAACTTGAGGGACTTCATTCACTGTGTTGGGCTTTCTAATTTAGCCATATTCATGCAACTGCATTATTTTACTTATGATTTGAGATCACTGGCTCTTGTTGCTTATATTTGATATCATGATGAAACTTTAGAATAATAAATGAACATGTAGAACTGTTTTGGAAAGTTGAATTACATGATTATCCATAACCATTTTGTCACACCCCGACCTCGGGGAGTGCGACTGGCGCTCAACCGAGATAACCCGGCCAAGCAAGCCTGTACAATGCCTTCTACCCAAACTCACACATGAATAACGAGAAGAGATATTGCATTAATTAGACAATGAGGGGTCATGTGAACAACACTAGTTCATTACCAATAGTTACGTCATTAACAAGTTTCAAAATACATACATTTTCATAGTTTGAAGTGGAACATGTGATACAAATACAACATCTTTAGTTTGACTTTCCCAAAACGACGATACCACCCGCACTATGTCTACGCAGCCTCTAATAGATACAAAAGAGTAGCATGATGGTGCCGGCAACAAGGCTCCGGCTATACCTCAAAACTATATACATAGAGAACAAGAGATACAAGACCCCAAAATAAAATGGGGCTTACTAAGTCAGCTGAGGACATGGTGTACTGCTATCACTGATCAATATCGCCTACTGTGGAACCATCTGCATCCATTAATGATGCAGCGCCCCGTCAAAGGGGATGTTAGTACATATGAAATAGTACTAGTATATAAAACTAAACATCCTCTCAATAGAACAAGTAACAGTAAAACGAGAAGGAAATATGAAATCAATGAGAGCCTCAAACAGTATCAAGGTGTCAAGTTAGGAGAAAGATAAATTTCAAGTAGGTTTCAATATTTGTAAGTTGGGAGATCTTTAGTAACGATATACCATCGTGATTTTAGCATGGAGTCCAATCTCGGCCCGATCGACTAAGCCATCCCACCCCGAGACATCCAATCATAACACCACCGTGTGCGTGGCATGGTGTTCGATCTCGGCCCAACCGGATAAACTATCTAACCACAATGCCGTGTGGATCGACATCACATCACATCTTGCTAGCAATAATCTCATCCCATATAAGGAAAAATATCTCTACACATCAATCGCATCCTATATAAGGGGAAACAATCTCATCACATCAACAAGGGGATTTACCCCTCAATCACTCCTACACCTGCACGTATAGTTTTGGGGTTAGGTTATTTCGATCTACCCTTCCTCGGTGGCTAAGAAATACTCCCAAAGCATTTATTATTCAAAGGATTTACAACCCAGTTCATAATCTTTCACACATCTTTCCATTTTATTGGCACTAGTGGCCACAATTGTAATATCATTCTCGGCACGTCGGCCGTATTTCATATTTCATGCTCACCCCTGTAACTTTCAAGAGTTACCATGGGTTATCATCAATAAGAGAATTTCAAATCAAGACTTTAAGTACACATATGAGCAAATAAGAGTCTTAAGCACATTAAGTTTCTCTTCTTAATTATGGTTCAAATTTGTCATGTTTCTAATAGATTTAAGTCACTGGGATTTCCGAAATATTGTAGCAATTTAAGGAAGCTCAAGAGAGGTATGTTGGCTAAACTCCTCCTGTTTAATCGATTTCCATGATGTCCTTGTAAGTTGCAATTATTATTGGCTCAATTTCTTATGTCTCATATTCCGAGTCATTCTTAATTGATTTGATTATTCTAAAATAAGTGTTGTGTTGAAAGATGTATATACCCAAAATATGTTCCAAATGTTCCTATAATATCATGATTCCCTCCAAGAATGTAAACTAGTACGATAAATGTACCAATCTCTTATTCATATTATTAGTCATCTGTAGTTTTACTATTATGTCCTGGTGCATCTTCATCATATCATCTCATATGCATATAGAGGAGTTGGAGAGTTGGATATTAAGGAAAGTTGAGAATTTTGTCACCAAGGACATTGTGAGCGGTTATGATTATTGATGATATTATTAGTGGATTGGGTTGCATGCTGCAACGACGCTTGGATATGGATCTGTCCCTCCGGAGTTAGGTGATTACACATGTTACTTTGGGCCTTGTGTTCGCAGGCACAAGATTGGTTCTAGTTTGGACCCTTGGCCAATGTCGGGCACATGAATTGGTATTGTAAGGTATCGAGGTTGGATCATGAGCATGCATTGGTATCTTAGAAGCATGCATTCGCTCTTATATATAGTGTTATAAGCGCCATCACGGCCTTGAGGCGTGATTTTGGATCGTGATAAGTTGGTATCAAAGCTCTAGGTTGTGTAGGTCTCACGAGTCATGAGTAGGTCTAGTAGAGTCTTGTGGATCGATACGAAAAAGTCTATACTTAACTCCGAGAGGCTACAGGATGTTAGGAAACTACACTTCATTTATGCTTTATCATGCAGCTTTGTTGATCCGAAGTTTGAATCTGTGTCCTTCTATTCTATCACAGATGGTGAGAACACGTTCATTGGGAGAATATGGTCAAGCACCTGCCCCTCAGGCTAGGGCGGTGTGAGGCCATGGTCGAGGCAGAGGCAGGGCCTACACTACAGTCAAAGCCCCTGTTAGGGCAGCCACCGTGGAGCCACCAGTAGCTCCGATGGAGGAGCAGGTTTTCGATCAGAGTGAGCAATTTGGACCAGCTCAGGTCCTAAAAGGGTTTATTTCTACCTTAGTACTTTAGGATGCCCTTGTTCTCATGGTTGGTCTTGTTGAGGGTCTAGCATGAACTGGAGTACATCCTGTGGCATCACTACTTCTCGGGCCAGGGGAGGGGCATAGACTTTCGCTACTCACACTCTTGAGAAGGTTGCGGCTTGTTATCAGACCCTAGGGGTAGTGCAGGTTGGGGGACATCCTCCCGTAGCTGATGTTAAGCCAGTAGTAGAGGCCGCTATGTCTGAGGAAGATAAGAAGCGATTTGATAGATTCAAGAAGATGGGTCCTCCACGTTATGATGTTGATCCTTCGGTAGATGTACAAGATTTCTTAGATGGTTGTCAGGAGATTCTGCAGAATCTTTGTTTTGTGGAGTCCAATGGGGTTGCATTCACTACTTTAGGGGCCAACCAAGAGGTTGTGGTAGTCATATGAGCGTAGCAAGACAACAGAGTCACTTCCACTCACTTGGAGTCAGTTCTCATATCTCTTCATAGAGAAGTTCATTCCACTCACACGGAGGGAGGAGATGCGGGGTCAGTTTGAGCACCTCTAGAAAGGTCACATTAGTGTGACTGAGCATGAGATTAGATTTACTAATCTATCCCGTCATGTAGCTTTTCTGATCCCCAACGATCTTGAGAAGGTGAGGAGGTTCATTGAGGGGTTGAATTTTAGTATCAAGATTGCTATGGACAGGGAGGCAAAGACTAGTACTACATTTCTTTAGGCTGTGGATTTAGTGCACATGATTGAGAACATTTAGGGTAAAAGCAGGGAGGCCATGATAGGAATGGGCAAGAAGCCCCGGTATTCTAGCAGTTTCATTGGTGCCTCGTTTGGAGGTGGGGATCATTATAGGAGAGGTCGTCCTAGTAGGCCATCTCCTTCCGCTTATCATCCTGCTCGTGGTGCTCCAGTTCAGTCATCATTCAGTGCATTACCAGTATCGAGCACCTACAGTGCTCTTTCAGCCTAGGGTTCTTCCAGTGGGTATTCGGGTTATCAGAGGCTGCCTCAGATTAAGCAACCATTATTGGATCGAGGGTTTTTTTAGTGTGGGGAGGTAGGGCATATCAAGAGGGATTGGCCCATATGTGATAGAGGCGCAACACATTAGGGTTCTCCGACAGTGACACCAGTTCCAATTGTTACACCACCAGCCCCACCAGCTAGAAGGGAAGCTCAAGCAGTCAGAGGATGCCCCAGAGGCAGAGTTCAATTAAACGGAGGTTAGGCCCATTGCTATACATTTCTGGGCAGGACAGAAGTGGAGGCTTCTAATCCGGTCATCACATGTATTGTTTCAGCCTATCAAAGGGATGCATTGGTTCTATTTGATCCTGGTTCTACATATTCCTATGCGTCATCATTTTTTACATCGTATTTGGGTCCTCTTCGTAGTTCTCTTGATATTCATGTTCATGTATCTACACATGTTTGTGATTCTATTGTGGTAAATCGGGTGTTTCAGTCTTGTTTGGTTACTATTGGGGGCTGTGAAACCCGTACAGATAAACTGTTGCTTAGTATGGTGGATTTTGATGTGATTCTACGTATGGACTGGTTATCTTTGTATCATAGTATCATTGATTGTCACGCTAAGACCGTGACGTAGTCTATGCCGGGGTTTCCAAGGTTAGAATGGAAGGGTTCTCTGGGGTATACTTCTAGTAGGGTGGTTTCATTTCTGAAGGCTCAGTAGATGGTTGAGAAAGGGTGTTTGGCATACTTAGCCTTTGTGATGGATGTTAATGTTGATACTCCTACCATTTACGTAGTTCCGATTTTAAGGAAGTTTCCAAATGCGTTTCCAGCAAACCTACCAGGCATGCCACCCGATAGGGATATTTATTTTGGTATTGACTTGGTGTCATGCACTCATCCCATATCTATTCCACCATACTATATGGCTGTAGAAAAGTTGAAGGAATTGAAAGAGCAGTTGCAAGAGGTCCTCGATAAGGGGTTCATCAGGCCTAGTGTATTGTTGTGGGGTGCACCAGTGTTATTTTTGAAGAAGAAGGATGGCTCTATGAGGTTGTGTATTGACTATTTGTTACACCCCATATTTTCGTACGTGGAAATACGCCATAAGTAAATTGATATAAGCTCGGAAATGAGATGTTACATTCCGCATTTTCGTACGTAAAAGTTTCGTCGTAAGCTAATCGACGTAAATTCGGAAATGAGATTATTTTGGGATTATAAGTATTACGCTATTTCAAATAAGTGATAAGTAAATTCGTGAAGGTGAGAGGGTAAGCAAATCGAAGAATATGAGTTTCATCGAAGTTTGACATTTTGGGATAAAATACGGTCCAAGCTATAATACCCGGTATTTATGGACTAATACCATACAAGGTACCACATGACCATGATAGTAGGTGTACAAAGTGTGTTAAAAGTAAATAATATTCTAAGTAATTTGAGATAATTTCTAATTATGTGGATAATTGGACAATTATTTATTAATGGAGAATTAACCGATTAATTAAGGAAATAAGTGGGCAATTATTGGATAAGGATTTAGTTTTTGACGTGGCAGCCCACAAAGTCACAAAAATGTGACTCTTAAAGCTCACCTATATGTGTCATATTAAGAATAATAGTGGCTTAGTCATACAAAGAGTGGGGATACTCTCTTTAGTAAAGACTTCTAACATAAACCATTAAAATACATGTTATATTTGCAATTTGAGGAGATTGGCAATTCAAGCTACCAGTCTGCTAAAGTTAGTCCTCCTAGGGGCGGCAATATGGATTATTTACATCCTAAAGCTAGGCCAAGAGATACTAGTGATTATGGTCATTCATATGAAAGGACTAGTTTGCTTGAACATGCAGTACTTGACAAAAGGCATGCTCGGGCACCTATTCTTTTGGAACCCCTTAGAGAGAATATTGTTGGTACCGAGTTTCCTCGAAGAGATGTCATTAACAGCAGTTCATGGGATCACCATTCATTCAATAAATAGTCAGTTTGAAAGAACTTTCTTGGTTGAAATCATACGGATGAAGCTTCAAATATGTATTTGCAGTTCTAAGAGATTTGCAACGAAGATATACTGTGTAATCGTAATGGAATTTTGTGATTCTAAGAGAGCACGGTACAACCTTTCCCAAGAATATCATACAAATTTGTTCCTACTACAGGTATGTTAAGGCTATCCCTTTTTTATTTTTGGTATGATCTATACGACACGAACGAAACGAGCAAATGCACAACTTTCATAAATGAATCTATTCATAGAAATACTAGGGGTGTCTATATTCTTGATTCCCCATGTGAATTATTATTATATCTTTTGTTCATGGGTCTCAAAAAAATATGTAATTGATAAAGTTTATCCGACAGGCATATTATTTTATGACATTTCGAGAAATCTTATTAACGTATTTCTTATGCATTTCATGCATTTATACATGAACATTGACCCATGACCAGATGGCGTTATATACGCGTATATGTATATCTATATATATATATATATATTGAATATGGGAAAAGGTTACGGCGTTATATACGTACCACCACCTGATCAGCTGGTATACGTTGATGATTTGCCCACAGTGGCCGAAATGATATGATGGGATGTCCTCAGAGGCTTGATGATGTTATGAACACATATACCTATGCATGGTATGACATTTATACGCATATGCATGACATTATAAAAATGAAATGATTCACAGAGCTATGCAGACGTACATGTCGATTCTTTTACTCCATGTTTCTCTCATGTCTATTATTTACTGATTTTCATTCCTTACGTACTCGATACATTATTTGTACTGACGTCCCTTTTGCCTGGGGACACTGCATTTCATGCCCGCAGGTATGACATTGTGATCCTTGAGAAATATTCGGATAGGAGTTGGGATATTAAAGGTACCGTATGAGTGTTACCGAAATAAAAAAGAATCCCACTAGGAAGACAATCAAAATACCAGTTCAGAAGCAACCCTACAAGCACAAGGACGTGGAGGTAAGTAACTACGGATAATTATAGGCAAGGAAGGACATCAAAAATTCCGTTGAGTGTACGATGTAATAAGCTCCCAGCTTCATAAGAGTCAAAGGGTCCTCCCTAAGTACTACAATGAAAGACTAGCTGGGAAAATAAGGAAGAAAGCTTCAACTTAAGCATAGTAACTTGAAGAAGAAATGGTCGTGTAAAAACAGTTTCACTACAACATTGTATGCACTCCATAAGAAAGTAGCACCTATCATGGCTAATGAACAGGGAAGTAAAAATCAAAATTAATATTCCAGATCATATGAGTTTTACAAAAATTTTGGCATGCGTGGGAACTAAGATAAGCTAAGTATGCATGCAACAAGTGGCAAAACGACCAGGAAAAGAAATTGCTTACATTTAAAGAAAGTGGAGAAGAAACGAAAGGAATTATTTGATCGTGAATCCAGAGTGAGTTACGTTATGAATGCACGTAAGATTTCGGAGTATTATCCATGCAGCATATATGTTGACAATTATACAAGCCGTAGAAGACTCTGGTATAAGTTAAAAGAAAGAATTGAGCCCGGGTCATAGACAAAGGATTGAATTGTTAGAAGATTGTATGGACATTCCATAGCATCCATGAAGGGCTAAAGTAATAACTAATACCATGAGCCATAGATTAGAAGAAATCTTAAGCCTACATAAAGGTTGATCAAAGGAAAGAGGAAACTAAAGAGTTACATAAAGTAAATTAGGAGTCTGATTATTGGAACTAGAAAGTTATAGACATCATGATTGAGAACATTGCAGAATCACTCTTAATATAAGAGGAACAAGAAAGATAGTACAGTAGCCATATTCTATAACGGATCTACGATAAAGCAGTTAGAAGGGTACCAGCCTCATAAGAAGTCAGTATGAAGCTCCCACCGGATTGTGTATGCACCAAAAGTGCAAGTGTTATAATAAAGCTTCAAGTTGCAAATGTGAATTATACCTATGTGGAAGCGAGGTCATGAAAGAGATAGAAGACGTGATGCGAGATTTTAAGGTAAGTAAGGTAAGGGTGAACAACGTACAAGATACTCAAATGCAGAAGGTTGCGAATAATCCATACTACAGATAAAAGGTTAGAATCATTGGGATTCAGTATCTAGGAATGGTAGAGGCGTCGTCAGTGGCATACCTTCCCGACTATGGTTACTAGGTATCAAGAGGCCTAGTCAAGAGAGTAAAGAAGAATTAGAGACGATGTGATTTCGCTTAGTGTTCCAGAATAACATAAGGAAATCTATGGGGCAAGCAAGTTGAAGGAAGGTTACAAGTAGTATAAATAGATATGTGAAAGTCGCAAGCAAAAGTATGGTAAAGCGACAAGGTTTTAGGAAGACAGGAGTAAGGATAAGAAAGGGCGAGTGAGAAGGTGACGAGAATAGATAAGTCCTAAGGATTAATCCCATGAAAACAATAAGATTTGATGGCATCTCTAAGTTATACAAAGCTCAGTACAGCCTAAATAAACTCAAAGGAGTCTAAGACTAGTAACATTTAGAAGAGATGGAATGCTGCCCTGGTAGTAAAATGAGAATGTGATTGTGATAGATAAAGGATGACGTTTGGGCCTTCAATTGAGTAATGACTTGAAGAGGATTTCATGAATTGTACGGGACTAAAATACCCATGTAAGGTGAGTCATATTGGGATGCTATAAAATACGGCTATGGAAGTATTGTATCGCCCCTAGGTGGATCAATCTAATTACTCCAGATGTCCCCAATGAGACGTGAGCCCTAGCGGCAGTGTTACATAAGAGATCAAGTTAGCGGGGGTAGATGATAAATCAATATTAAGGTGAATCAACAATTGATGGACAAAAGTCACAAAGTATAAGATGAGATTAGGCCGTCATTCTTAAGATGAACAGTAATGAGGAAGCATTAAAAGACTTAGATTTATACATATAGGATAAGTAACAAAAGTAACCTGAAGTTCGGTAGCAGACCTCAGTAACGATAAATCGAAGTAAGAGTTATGGTATAGTATGACCTACGTAGATGTAGTAAAGTCATACGAATGGATAACTGGGTCTATGAAATACGATTTAGCAATATTCGTAAGTTCAAAAAAGTACCGAGCAAAGAACTTCAAGTATACCTATAGATGCCCAGAGGGACATCTTGTCAAGCTCTGTATATGTTTACAAATTGAGGCCTAGATATTGGCTAAAAGCTAGAGGGAAAAAGGAGAGAAGAGTCACATAGGCGCACCTATAAGAAAAAAAAAAGTCATACAAGCTGTATGACAGAAGGTAGCAAGAGTTACGAGATTGGAAGAATTCCGACCACAGGCCGTGGTGTGAGAAATAGACCTACATGTGGGAATACCATGGACTTTGGATTATTCATAGAATAGTTGCCTAGATGGTCGGAAGACATAAGTTAGTGCATTAGTCAACATTCGAGGACGAATGTTCCAAAGGGGGGAATGATGTTACACCCCATGTTTTCAAAAGTGGAAGTACGCCATAAGTAAATTGATATAATCTCGGAAATGAGATGTTACATTCCGCATTTTCGTACGTAAAAGTTTCGTCGTAAGCTAATCGACGTAAATTCGGGAATGAGATTATTTTGGGATATAAGTATTACGCTATTTCAAAGAAGTGATAAGTAAATTCGTGAAGGTGAAAGGGTAAGCAAATAGAAGAAGATGAGTTTCGTCAAAATTTGATATTTTGGGATAAAATACGGTCCAAGCTATAATATCTGGTATTTATGGACTAGTACCATAGAAGGTACCACATGACCATGATAGTAGGTGTACAAAGTGTGTTAAAAGTAAATAGTATTCTAAGTAATTTGAGATAATTCCTAATTATGTGGATAATTGGACAATTATTTGTTAATGGGGAATTAAATAATTAATTAAGGAAATAAGTGGGCAATTATTGGATAAGAATTTAGTCTTTAACCTGGAGCCCACAAAGCCACAAAGATGTGACTCTTAAAGCTCACCTATATGTGGCATATTAAGAATAATAGTGGCTTAGTCATACAAAGAGTGGGGCCACTCTCTTTAATAAAGACTTCTAACATAAACCATTAAAATACATGTTATATTTGCAATTTGAGGAGATTGGCAATTCAAGCTACCAGTATGCTTGAACATGAAGTACTTGACAAAAGGCATGCTCGGGCACCTATTCTTTTGGAACCCATTAGAGAGAATATTGTTGATGCCGAGTTTCCTCGAAGAGATGTCATTAACAGCAGTTCATGGGATCACCATTCATTCAATAAACAGTCAGTTTGAAAGAACTTTCTTGGTTGAAAGCAAACGGATGAAGCTTCAAATATGTGTTTGCAATTCTAAGAGATTTGCAACGAAGATATACTGTGTAATCGTAACAGGATTTTGCAATTCTAAGAGAGCACGGTACAACCTTTCTCAAGAATATCGTACAGATTTGTTCCTACTCCAGGTATGTTAAGGCTATCCCTTTTTTCTTTTTGGTATGATCTATACGACATGAACGAAACGAGCAAATGCACAACTTCCATAAATGACTCTATTCATAGAAATACTAGGGGTGTCTATATTCTTGATTCCCCCTGTGAATTATTATTATATCTTCTGTTCATGGGTCTCAAAAAAATATGTAATTGATAAAGTTTTTCTGACAAGCATATTATTTTATGATATTTCGAGAAATCTTATTAACGTATTTCTTATGCATTTCATGCATTTATGCATGAACATTGACCCATGACCAGATGGCGTTATATACGCACCACCACATTGACCCATGACCAGATGGCGTTATATATATATGTGTGTGTGTGTGTATATGGAATATGGGAAAAAGGTTACGGCGTTATATACGCACCACCACCTGATCAGTTGGTATACGTTGATGATTTGCCCACAGTGGCCAAAATGATATAATGGGACGGCGTCAGAGGCTTGATGATGTTATGAACACATATACCTATGCATGTTATGACATTTATATGCATATGCATGACATTATAATAATGAAATGATTCACAGTGCTATGCAGGCGTACATGTCGAGTCTTTTACTCCATGTTTCTCTCATGTCTATTATTTACTAATTTTTATTCCTTACGTACTCGTTACATTATTTGTACTGACGTCCCTTTTGCCTGGGGACTCTGCATTTCATGCCCGTAGGTCTCGATAGATAGGTCGAGAGTCCTCCAAGTAGGCGATCAGCTCAGCGAAAAATGTGGGTGCACTCCATTTACTCCGGAGTTGCTTGCTTGGTCAGTCTGATTTAGATATGTATTGTTTGGTATAGCGGGGCTCTGTCTCGACCTTTATGAACATTATGTATTCTTAGAGGCTTGTAGACCGAACGTCATGTACGTAAAAGATTTTATGGCCTTGTCAGCCTATGTTCAGTGTACGAGTGGTTATTTTGGTTTTAGAGGCCCATTTGCCTTATATATAAGTTGGTATTACATGTTGTATTCCACCTATCTCACGGCAGCCTCTCAAGCTCTGTTATCTATGATGGTATGATATGAAAAGATACGTTATGTTGGTACTCGGTTGAGATAGGTACCGGGTGCCCGTCGCGGCTAATCGGTTTGGTTCGTGACACTATTGGCAGTTGAACCAGGTCACCATCAAGAACAAGTATTTATTGCCTCGCATTGATGACTTATTCGATCAACTTCAGAGTGCTAGGGTGTTCTCGAAGATTGATTTGAGATCGGGGTATCACCAAATGAAGATCAGGGCTTCGGACATTACCAAGACGGCTTTCAGGACTCGCTATAGGCACTATGAGTTTTGGTGATGTCTTTTGGGTTGACTAATGTCCCAGCAACCTTCATGCATTTGATGAACAGTGTGTTTCAGCCGTATTAGGATTCCTTTGTTATTCTATTCATTGATGATATCTTGGTGTACTCCCGTAGTTTGAGAAGAACGAGTAGCATCTGAGGAGTATGCTCCTAATTTTGAGGGAGAAGAAGCTATATGTTAAGTTCTCCAAGTGCTAGTTTTGGCTAGACTCGGTGGCATTCTTTGGTCGTGTGGTATCTAGTGATGGGATCAAGGTGGACCCAAAGAATATTGAAGCAGTACAGAGTTTGCCCAGAACTTCTAGCGCTACTGAGATGCGGAGTTTCTTAGGTTTGGCTGGGTATTATCGCTGTTTTGTGGATGGGTTTTCATCTATGACAGCCCTATTGACTTAGTTGACTCAAAAGGGTGCTCTATTTAGGTGGTCAGATAAGTGCGAGGAGAACTTTCAAAATCTTAAGATAGCAAGGACTGCGGCTCCAGTGTTGGTTTTTCCTTCATGATCATGATCTTATGCAGTCTATTGTGAAGCTTCAAGGGTTGGTCTTGGATGAGTATTGTTGTAGGATAGTTGGGTGATTGCCTACACGTCGTGCCATCTGAAGACCTATGAGAAGAACTATCCAGTGCATGATTTGGAGTTAGCATCCAAGGAAGGCTAATGTAGTAGCTAACGCCTTGAGTAGAAAGGCGGAGAGCATGGGGAGTTTGGCATTTATTGCGGCTATTGAGAGACAGATAGCTATGGATGTTCAGGCCTTTCCCAACAAGTTCGTGAGGTTTGATATCTTGGAGCCCAGCAGGGTACTTGCTTGTATTGTGTTGCAATCATCATAGTTTGAGTGCATAAAAGTGCGCTAGTATGATGATCCCCACTTGCTTTTCCTTAAGGACACAGTGGACTGAGGTGGTGCCAAGGAGGTGACTATTTGTGATGATGGGGTGTTAAGTCTTCAGGGTTGGTATGTGTTCTGAAGGTGGATGGTTTGAGGGACTTGATCCTTGAGGAAGCTCATAATATAGGGGATTCTATTCACCTAGGTACTACAAATATGTATCGTGATTTGAAGTTGCATTATAGGTGGAGAGGGATGAAGAGGTATATCGTTGAACATGTTGCACGTTGTTTGAACTGTCAGTAGGTCAAGTACGAGCATCAGTGACTGGGTGGCTTTCTTCAGATGCTAGATATACCTGAGTGGAAGTGGGAGTGTATCACTATTGATTTTGTGGTTGGGTTTCTACAGACCTTGAGGAGATTTTATGCTCTGTGGGTCATTGTGGATAAACTAACCATGTTTGTAGATTTCATTCCCATCATGACTTCCTATACTTCAGAGCAGTTGGCTCGGATTTATCTTAGAGAGATTGTTTGCTTGCATGGTGTGCTTGTGTCTATCAATTCAAATCAAGGCACACAGTTTACATCCCATCTTTGGAGAGCAGTGAAAGTGAGTCGGGCACATAGGTCAAGTTGAGCATGACATTTCATCCTCAAACGGACAGACAGTCCGAGCATACTATTCAAATCTTGGAGGATATGCTGAGAGCATGCATCATTTATGTCGGAGGCAAGTGGGATCAGTTTCTATCATTAGCGGAGTTTGCTTACAGAAATATCTACTACTCGAGTATCCAAATGGCTCCGTACGAGACTTTATATGGGAGGCGATGTCGTTCTCCGGTTGGTTGGTTTGAGCTTGGGGAGGCTAGGTTGTTGGGCACTGATTTAGTTCATGATGCTTTGGAGAAGGTGAAATTGATTCAGGAGCGGCGTCGTACAGCGCACTCCAGGAAGAAGAGTTATGGTGACTAGAGGGTTCGCGATGTAGATTTCATGGAGGGTGAGAGAGTTCTCCTTAGATCTTCGCCTATGAAGGGTGTGATGAGGTTCAGTCACATGTGTTAGATTTCAGTTCGGTGCAGTTGGATGAGAACTTGTCTTATGAGGAGGAACTAGTGGCCATTTTAGATAGACAAATTTGAAAACTGAGGTCAAAGAATATTGCATCGGTGAAGGTTTAGTGGAGAGGTAAAACAGTCGAGGGGGCGACTTGGGAGACCAAGCATGATATGCCGACTAGATATCCACATCTTATTGGCAATCCAGGTATGTTTCTAAACTCGTTCGAGGACGAATATTTGTTTAAAAGGGGGAGAATATAATGGCCCGGCGGGTCGTTTTGTGTCTTTGAGCCCCGTTCCCCCATTTGATGCTTCATGTATGCTTATTTGTTGCTTTGGGACTTGCTAAGGTGGTTGGTTTGATTTCGGCGAAGGTTTGGAGTGAATTGTAACACTTAGTTCAAAGGTTGGAAGCAAGTTATAAGAGTTGACCGAGGTTTAACTTTTGTGTAAATGACCTCGGACTGGTGTGTTTATAGCTCTAATAGGTTCGTATGGTTATTTTGGACTTAGTCGTGTGTCCGTATTTTGATATGGAGGTTCGTAGGTTGATTTGGTTCTATTTGGCGAAAGTTGAAACTTTGAAGGTTTGAAAGATTCATAGGATTGACCGGGAGTTGACTTTTATGTTATCGGGTTCGGATGTGGTTCCGGGAATTTGAATACATTCTTATATGATTTTGTACTTGTATGTAAAATATGAGGTCATTCCGAGTTGGTTTGATGTTGTTCGATATGAGTTTTGAAAGTTGGAAGTTTGATTAGTTAATTAGGCTTGAATTGAGGTGTGATTTGTAGTTTTGATGTTATTTTGTACAATTTTAGACCTCGAGTAGGTTTGTGTTATGTTTTGGGATTGGTTGGTATGATTGATGAGGACCCAGTGGCCTCAGGTGTGTTTCGGGGTAGTTTCAAACGATTTCCATGAGTTTCGGACATCAGATTTTTGCTATTGTCTCATGTCCTTTGCGTTGGCTGGAAACCATCACGTTTGTAATGAAGGAAATTGGGAGCTGGGAGTTTTTCTCTTCACATTCGCGGAAGGCTGCCACGTTCGCGAAGAAGGGAGTGGTGCTAGGCAGCAGGTCTTTGCATTCGCGAGGCTTCTGGATGCGTTCGCGAAGGGGGGAGCCTATGCCTATGCATTCGCGATGCTCGTGTAGCGTTCGCGAAGGGTATTTTGTCTGGAAGAGATTTTGTGCTTCGCAAATGTGAAGTACGTGACGCGTTCGCGAAGGGTATAACTTGGTAGAGATTATAAGTTTCTATTTTCAGGACCTTTACTCATTTTATCTCATTTTGAGATTGGGAGCTCAGATTTGGACAATTATTTAGGCGATTTTCACCACTTGGATTGGAGAAAATATTTTTTGACTCGGATTGGATTATTATTCATGATAATACCTTTGATTTTTTGCATTTTATGGGTGAATCTAAAAGAGAAAAGTTTTGGGTTTTTAAAAAACTTTTCTAAAGTGAAAAATGGAGATTTGAACCCTGATTTAGAGTTGGTTCGGAAGAAACTTCTATATTTGGACTCATATTTGAATGTCTGTTCAAGATTTGTGAATTTTGTCAAGTTACGGGAGGCGAGCCCGGGTTGTTGCTTTGGTGGACTATCATGCCCCGGCCTTGGGGATCGCCCACTGGTGCTCAACCGAGATATCCCACTTAAGCAAGCCTACTTGATGCTTTCTACCCGACCGTACCGATTAATAATGCGAAAATGAATATCACGAGTTAGACAACGAAAGCGTACCGTGTACAACACTAATTTTATTTCTTTTAGAAACCCCATTTACAAATTCCCAAAATACATTACACATTTGTAATTTGGAAGTGGAAACATGTGTTACAAGTACAACATTTCTAGTTTGACTTTCCCAAATCAAAATACCCACACCATGTCTACGGAGCCTCTAATTGATACAAAATAATAATATGATGTTGCCAGCGATAAGGCCCCGGCTATACCTCAAAACACTATACACAAGAAGCAAAAGACACAAGACTCCGATATGAAGTGGGGCACACCAAGTCAGCTGAGAAGAGGGTGTACCGCTATCACTGATCGATGTCGCCTGTTGTGGAACCACCTGCATCCATTAACGATGCAACATCCCCAGAAAAACGGACATTAGTACACATGGAATTGTACTAGTATGTAAAGTTAAACACCCTCTCAATGAATAGAGTAACAGTACAAAAGGTGATGAACATGAAATCAATGAGAAAACAAACAAATATTAAAACACCAAGTCGAGAGTGAGGTAAATCTTAAAGTATATATCAATATTTTAGGTTGGGAGATCTTTGGTACCGATACACCACCATGCTTATTGCACGAAGTTCGATCTCTACCTGATCGGCTAAGCCATCTTACCCCAAACTATGAGGCTTGACATAGAAACACAACACCACTATGTGCACGACATGGCGTACGATCTCTGCCCGATTGGCTAAGCCGTATTACCACAATGTCGTGTGTGTCGAAATGGTCTTTGCTAGCTCTCAACTCAACTCATCTCAATTAAGGGGAATAATCTCAATATAATATGATGGGAATTCATCCCTCAATCAATCCCTATACTGGCATGTGTAGTTTCAGGCTTGGGTATTTATGACCCAACCTTCCGCGGTGACTAACGGTACTCCCAAAAACATTTATCATAAAAAGGATCATATACTTTTCATAACCTTTCATACTTTCTTTCATTTTTAGTGGCACTCTTGGCCTCATATGTAAATCATCATTCTTGGCACGACGGCCGCCTTTTACAATTCATACTCTTATTCTTTCATTACCTCTCAAGGATCATCTTAAAACATTTCAGGATATTTGAAACATTGTGAAAAATCATATCTTCAGTTCATAGGCATGTAAGAATTCAAAACATATTGGGGATAAGCATAAAAAAGGATCATAGCATTATACAATTGAAATGTGAATCAAACTATAGGCATTTGGACCAGCTAACCATAGAAGCAGACAGTAATGATAGAAATAAGTACTTGATCGAACCATAATCGAAGTTTACAAGAGTTTCGAGGAATCCGATTCTACGAAACGAGTTTAGCCAACATACCTTGGTTGATATTTCGTTAGAATTAATACAACATCCCAATACTCCTAGCAATTAATCTATAGGAAGATGATAAAATTGAATCATAATTAGGAGGATTCCTATGATATAAGAGACTCTTAGGAATTTTGTCAAACACCTACTATGCAAGGTCGTTTACAAGGTCCTACAATGGTAAATCCTTCTTCCCTCAACCAATCTCAACAATAATCTACCCTCAATAGTTCAACCAACCTACACCCCCCCCCCC
>AWOL01S0035388.1:76187-91368 GCA_000715115.1 Nicotiana otophora
CCCCCCCCCCCCCCTCCCCCCCCAAAAAAAATCATTTTATATGCATTCTGAAGTGGGTTTCAAAGTTAACCCAATGCCCCAAGTTTGCGCCACTTACGCGCTGACATATTGGCTTTATATTACATATAAATATGGACGAAAAACAAAATTCATAACCAAACAACTGATAAGTAATGAGTAGATCTTTTCCTTGCACCTTAAACCAAAATGATTCTTTAAATCTTCAGATCAGGAAAATAAGCTAATGCTATAATTTTCTCGAGTCGGTGTTTACCCTTAAAACGGATAACAATTAAATTTGTTCACAGTTTTAAGGATATATGGATTGATTCAACACAAGTAATCAAAAAAATATCAAATAAGTGAATTAAAGATGAAATAAATAACCAAACCAATTGTGACATTGAGTTTGGGTTCGCATTCAAGCTTAACGGTAGTTTTACCCTCGACCAGACCCTCGATTCGAAGCCAAAAGTGTATGGAGAACAATGATACAAATAAGAACCTTTTAATAGCTAGAAAGCATAGAAATAAGTTTGTATTGCCTTGATAAGCGTGTTACAATGTGTCTATTGAATAAGAAACGTCCCCTTTATATGGTAGGGGAGTTTTTCCCCTAGTACATTTCTAAAAAAGATAAAAACAATCCTCCTTGTACATCAATCACTGATACACTATCTGCATCGGGCAAGATCCACGCCATGATATCCGGTTGAGTGCGAATATCACGGCCCTCTTTAGTCGTGTGCAACCATTTGTAATGCTTTCCGAGGTCTTGGAGCTCGTTCCGGGTTCGGGGGGTGTTGTCTTGTCGGGCCCGGTGGCGAGCACCGTATTCCAGCCTCGAACCAAAGAGTTCTTAGATTTGGTCTCTATCTCATACATTCATACTTCGTTTGATTCACCGAGAACTCGGGGTGTGTGCTGACCCCGAGTTCACCTATATAGAGATAGTCCCCTCGTTTCTCAGAGAGTAGGTTTTCTGAAACAATGAGAAACGATAGATGAACCCCGGTTCCTTCCTTCGTACTTTACAACTAAGACGATGAATAAGCCGAAACGTCCCATTAGTCATGTCGTTCTGACTTCATACATGTGTCAACCATCGGCTGGTCGCCTCCGAATGTGAAACGTCATGTAATGATTACATTTTCTCCTATAAAAGCTTCGACCTTTTGTACTTCTTCCAGTTTCCGATCTTAGCTTTTATCTTAGAATCCTCTAGCGGCTATCAACTCTTTTAAATCTTTATCTTTTTACCTTTGATCTTCAAATCTTCATAATTGTTCTTAGGTTTCTACCCAGATCTTCTTCCTACTTTCAAACCTTCATACCCTTTCTTTCAAATCTTCATATCTTCCCTTCAAATCTTCTTATTCTCCATATCACGATGCCAAGACTTCCAAATTAGTTCCTCAGCATGCTACCTCTTCATCTTCCCACCCGGCCACAGTTAGCGAGGCGGCCATTCCCGAGGTGGTTGTTCTCAAGACAACTTCTCCCGAGGTGGTTTCTCCTTAAGTGGCTGCTACCGAAACGGCCCTAGAGCCCCCCATGAAAAGCTTTATTCCCGGGGGTTGTTCAATCGCAGACGACTTCAAAGTCGAGAAGGCCTCATCCAAACAAGACCGAGTTGAAGAGGCATCGAGATATATATGCTTTGTTGCCGAAGATACCCTTCCCATAGTCCGAGAGAACTGTAAATTGGGAGGAAAGGACGTGGTAGTCCCCGGACTTGGGGACGATATTACCACTCATGCGGAGGGGAATTTAAGTGTTTACACTTATCCCTTCACACTAGGCCCGGTATACCCAGTAGTTTTGGCCTTTTGCAAGAAATACGAGGTGTACCTTGGGCAAATCCACCCGTCTCTTTGGATGATTGTGATCCTCCTATATTATTTTGTGAACAACACCGAGTCTCCTCGATTCACCCTCGACCACCTACTTCGTCTATACAGTCCCCAAATTTTTTGAGGGGACTAATCAAGCTCACTCACTGGGCCAGCAAGGCCCCCTTTTCGAGCATCAATGAGGATCGAGACCGAGCCTGGTAGGGGCGCTGCGTTCGGGTGAAGACTGAAGATTTGATCCCTCCCGAGTTCCTGCCATTTCTCGAGATGTAGAATGCATCTTGTAAGTGTAGTCTTTCCTTAAGTGTCGAGTCTCATTTGTTCCGATTCTCACCGTCAGTATTTGTGATCGTGCAGCTGTTGCTCAGGTTCCCAATGCGGTCCCCCGGCTCAAGGAGTGGATTGAAGGCATCTGCAAGCAGATGTCGTACTTTGAACGCTCGTGGAGCAAGCTTTCGAAGGGCCAGTGGGATGCCCGTTCTCATGGTAAGGCTCTTCTCAGAATAGTTACTATTACGCCCCAAACTAACACAACGCTGACCTTTTCTTTTCCCTTCACAGGTTTGCTTAAGACCACTGAACATAAGTCGCTGAAAGAGGATGAGGATGCATCCCTATCCATTGATCCCTCTGTTACCGGACAGCCCGGGGCTGCCGTGGGGGAGAAGAAGAAGAAGAAGAAAAGAAAGTTTGCATGCTCCCTAGGTCCCGAGGTGAAGCCAAAAAATAGAGCAGCTTCCCGGCTCGTAAGCCTAAGAAGAGCACCAACTCCCGGGTGCTGAATTCTGACTCACTTTGCTGGCTCAGGGATGAGTCTAAAGAAGATGACATTTTTTGTCGCTCACGGATCAACCCTTGCTGGGGAGCAGGCGGTAGCCGAGGGAGAGATCCATGAAGACGATCTCCCTCCGACTCGAGAGGCTAAAATGGAGATGGGGGATGAGACCTCCCGCGAAGTCACTTATGTTTCGAAGGCGGCGACCGGTGTAATAGACATCATAGAGTCACCCTCTTACACTAAGTCCATTCTTGAGGAGGCCCAAGCAGGAAAGGAGAAGTCAAGTGAAGGAGTTCATGGCACGGACGACCATCTTCGCTCCTTCTTCGATAGCGTGGACATGTCTACTTTGGAAGATGTTTTTGGGCTGGGTGACCTGGAGATCCCGAAGTAGGACGTGCTTTCGGAAGCTGGCGGGCCGTGTTCAAGCCCAAAATTGGGGAAGCAATTTCCTGCTCCGAGTGTGGACCCCGACCACAAGAGAACAGTCATTCTTACGGTCCTGGAGGATGCTCAGGTTTTATCTACTCTTGTGGGCATAGCCAGCTATCTCTGATGCCTGGTGACCGAGGAGGACCAGGTAAAGATGAACGAGGTGAGTGTGTCGTGTCTCTTCAACGAGGCGCAACAGGTGTTGAACTGGGTAAGGCATCAATACTCCTTCTTGAATTCCACTTAGATTTAGATATCTCTTACTATATTCGGTGTTTTACAGGCCTCTATGCTTCACCATGAGAGCTTCCTCTGGTACCGCTTCGAAATCAGCTAGCTCGAGTTCGAGCTTAAAGAGCAAGCCCGGAAAAAAGGACATGTTCAACCTTCTCAGTGAGCAATAGGACGGGGTCGTCAAGGACCTTCAGGCCGATCTAGACAGGGCTCAGAAGGAAGCTTCGACCCTGAGGCTGGAACATGCCGACCTGGTTGAAAAGGTAAAGGTCTTTAAAGCTAAAAACAAAGATCTAGTCGCGGTGACTAACAACACAACCTCGCAGGTCCAACAGAAGATCGACCTAGTCGACCAACTCCGAGCCGAGATGAACAAGGTCTAAGTCATGGCTGATGGGTGAAAAAGCAAAATGGACCTGTTGGCTTCAGAGAAGGAAACCGCCAAGGCAAAGCTGGCATCAAAAGAGGTCCAACTGCGGTTGGCGAAGGAGAAAGCCAACAAGTGGTCTCAGCTGAATGACGATCTCCGAGCACAATTGAGCTCGGCTGTCACAGAGCGGGATGCCCTCGGTAGAGAATACGAGGCAATGAAGTCCAAGATAGATATAACCTCTACCGATGCCGAAGAGATGGTGGCCTAATACAAGGCCGATATGGAGGCAGCTGAGGTCTGTCTGAAGGCAAAGGTCGAATATATGAAGCGGCTATCCTGAAGAGAGACCCTCGAAGAGAATCACAAGTTAAACGTGCCTAAAGGTGCCGAAGGCTTTGAGGGTTCCAAGGGCTCTGGGGGATCTAAAGACTCCGACGGCTCTGGCGACGAGTCGGGCCCTGGTGAAGACTAGGGGTAGATGCCTTAGTACTTTTTTAGTTTTTGTTTTATGTACATGTTTTTATTTTAAGGTTGTTTTTATTGGGCCTTTGTAAGTATATTCTGGAATATATATAAAATTTTCCCTTTCTGGCAATTTCGAGTCTTTACTTTTTCATCATCTTTTCATAATTTCTATTTTTGTAATGTTTCTAATGCCTTAGCATAAAATAAAATGTAGGTATAGGGAGTCCAAACGGAGCCTAACTTCGAGACAACTTTGTTTGCTCGAGGCTTTGAAAAATCGATGTGACCAGAAGTTTTTTTCAAGATGCTCGAGTGATTTTAGATGATGCTTTTGCCGAAGGTAACCTTTTAGCAGGCTTCAAATTTTTATAAAGGCCTTACTTTCTGATTACGAGCTTCGGACGTCTCCGAGCCATTTTTAGGCCGGCCGTAGCCTTTTGTATTTAGGCACCGCCTAATAGGTTTGGTGTCTCCGGGATTTAGTAGCCCAAGTTGTTCAAACTTTTTTCGGACGAAAGTCAGCGAGTAGGGGTAGCCCTGGGGCTCGATAGTCCCCGAATAGGGGTAACCTGTGGGCTCTTAGGATCCGGAATTTAAGACGGAATACAATGTGTAATAGCAAGGCGGAACTTTCTTTCATTTCTGTGTGTAAAGTGCATGATCGAAAATGCGTAAAAGCTTGTATCATGGCGAAAGTGGACTATGTGGGCATGGTTCACACGGCCGTTTGGACCTTACAATGAATCCTAACCACCGAGCCTTAGCTTCTAGTATACAAGGTTTTCTTTTTTCCTTGCTAAATTTTCCCTTGCTAAAAACCTTAATCCGAGGGTAATGGCCCCCAGTATTCGAGGTCGACCTTGAGAGGGCTCAGATACTATTGAGATGGAGTGAACGATCATTGACCCCGATCTGAGACCGGCCTTCCAATCTAAGTTAGCATGTTTTACTGTTGCGTCGTTAAAACCCTTGCCGAAAAACCCATTTGGGACAAAACAGGTTCAAGAAAAAAAGAGTGCAATGTGTGATTTCAAACCTAATAGCCACATCCATTTTTGAACATTGCCTGTAAGTGTTAGTCCGATTCATAACATTATTAAAGAGCAGTTGAGATCGTACCTTAGCAATAGTACCGTTTTAAGTGTGTCACATTCCAATTGTTCGGTAGTTGCACACTGTTTCCCGCTTCGAGTTTGTATGAGCCTTTGCCGGTAATTTCGACGACTCGATACGGTCCTTCCCAGTTCGGTCCCAGCTTTCCCTCGTTCAGGTTCTGGATGTGTAATGTTACTTTCCTCAACACCAAGTCCTCGATCTTGAAATGTCGGAGGTTGGTTCTTCGGTTGTAGTATCTTTCTATCCGCTATTTTTGGGCGACCAACCGTACTAAATCTGCCTCACGCCTTTCATCCAATAGTCTAGGCTCGTGACCATGGCCTTGCCATTTGACTCCTCGGTCGAATCTGAGCCTCGGCTCTCCTACCACAACTGGTATCAAGGCTTCAGCCCCGTAGACCAACGAAAATGGAGTGGCCCCAGTACTGGACTTCAAGGTTGTAGGATATGCCCATAGGACTTCGGGAAAGATTTTCTTCCATTTCCCTTTGGCATCGATCAACCTCGTTTTTAGGTTTTGAAGTATGGTCTTGTTTGTTGATTCCGCCTGTCCATTCCCACTAGAGTGGTAAGGTGTTGATGGTATCTTTTTAATCTTGTGATCTTTAAAATACCTTGCTGCCGATGAATTGCTTCCCATTATCGCACACGACTTCGGTCAGTATCCCAAATCGACATATTATATGGTCCCAAATGAAGTCAATGACTTCTTTCTCCCGGACCTTTTTGAATGCTTGAGCCTCGACCTATTTGGAAAAATAGTCAATCATGAATAGTATGAATTGAGCTTTACCGGGCGCCCATAGAAGGGGACCGACGATGTCCATCCCCTATTTCATAAACGGCCATGGGGACAGGACCGAGTGTAGTAGCTCTCCCGGTTAATGGATCATCGATGCTTGTCTCTGGAAGCCATCGCATTTTCGTACGAAGTCCTTCGCATCCTTCTCCATTTCGGTCCAATAATGCGTGAATTTCTCTCAAGGCGTACTCGGTATCTCCCAGTCCCAAGCATCTGGCTAACGGGCCGTCGAACGTCCTCCTGAACAATGCCCCTTCGACCAAACTAAATCTGGCAGCCTTGGTACGCAGGGCTCTCGATTCTTTGGGATCCGAGGGCAATTTCCTAGTTTTCAAGTAGTCTATGTACTTGTTCCTCCAATCCCAGGTTAAACTCATTGAGTTTACTTTGGCGTGGACTTTTTCTATCACCGACTTCATGAGTTATACGACTGTTCCCGAACTGAATTCATCATCATCAACCGATGACCCCAAGTTAGCCAGAGCATCAGCCTCGCTGTTTTGATCTCTGGGCACGTATTGTAGGGTCCATTCCTTGAACTGGTGCAGCGTTACCTGTAACTTGTCTAAATACCTTCGCGTTCATTCCTCTTTCACTTTGAAAGTCCCATTGACTTGATTTACCATGAGGAGGGAATCGCACTTAGCTTTGACCACCGCAGCCCCAAGTCTTTTAGCCAATTCGAGACCAGCAATCATGGACTCATACACGGCTTCATTGTTAGTCAATTTCATAGTTCTAATAGACTGCCTAACTACATTCCTCGTAGGAGGTTTTAGCACGATGCCGAGCCCGGACCTCTTTGCGTTCGAGGCACCGTCCATAAAAGGGTCTAAATTCCCGAGGTAGTCCCCGCGGCTAATAATAATTCTCTTTCGACTTCGGGCACTAAGGCCGGCGTAAAGTCAACCACGAAGTCAGCCAAAATTTGAGATTTCATGGCGGTTCGGGCTCGATACTCAATATCGTACCCGTAGATTTCGACGGCCCATTTGGCCAACCGGTACGAGAGCTTGGGTTTGTGCATGATGTTCCTCATTGGGTAAGAGATTACGACAGATATGGGGTAACATTGAAAGTACGGTTTTAACTTTCTGGAGGCGCTTAGCAAAGCAAGCGCCAATTTTCTCAGGATACATTGTTTCGGCCTCGCCTAGAGTTCTACTGACATAGTAAATAGGAAATTACGTACCTTCCTCTGCCCGGACATAGACTCCACTTACCGCCACCTCGAAAACTGCCAAGTAATGGTACAGTTGTTCATCCGCCTTGGGAGTGTGGAGCAGGGGGGACTCGAGAGGTACCGTTTGAGTTCTTCCAAAGCTTGTTGGCATTCCGGGGTCCAGGAAAAGTTATTCTTCTTCTTCAACAGTGAGAAGAACCGATGACTTTTGTCCGAGGACCTCGATATGAACCAGCCCAGGGCGGCTATATGCCTAGTCAGCCTCTGAACTGCCTTGACATTGTCTACCACGGTGATGTCTTCTATAGCTTTGATTTTGTCAGGATTGATCTCGATCCCTCGATTGGATACCATGAACCCGGGGAATTTTCCTGATCCGACCCTGAATGCGCACTTTTCTGGGTTCAGCTTAATATTGTATCTCTTCAATATGTCGAAGGTTTCCTGCAAATGTTTTAAATGGTCCTCTGCTTGCAGGGACTTGACTAACATGTCGTCAATATAAACTTTCATTGATTTTCCTATCTGTTCTTCGAACATCCGATTTACTAGGCGTTGATAAGTGGCATAGGCGTTCTTTAATCCGAATGGCATTACGTTAGAATAATAGGTGCCGAATTTAGTGATAAAAGAGGTTTTTTCTTGATCTCCCGGGTCCATCCGAATTTGGATGTACCCAGAATAGGCATCGAGAAAACTGTGTATCTCGTTCCCGGTCGTCGCGTTGATCATCCGATCGATGTTAGGCAAAGGAAAAGAATCCTTAGGGCATGCCTTGTTCAGATCTTTATAATCCACACACATTCTTAGCTTATTTCCTTTATTAGGTACTACCACTACGTTGGCTAATCAGTCCGGGTACTTGACTTCCGGAATGGATCCTATTTTGAGGAGTTTAGATACCTTGTCCTTGATGAATGTGTGCTTGACCTCGGACTGCGGTCTCTTTTTCTACTTGACAGGATGGAACTTCGGGTTCAAACTCCGCTTATGAGTGGTTACCTCCGGCGGGATCCATGTCATGTCAAGATGGGACCAAACGAAACAATCTATGTTAGCTATAAGAAATTCAATGAGTTTTTTCCTGAGCTCGAGAGTTAACCCTGTGCCCAGGTATACCTTCCGATCGGGTAAGTGTTCGATCAATATGACTTGCTCTAACTCCTTGATCGTCGATTTGGTGGCATCAGAATCATCCGGAGTAATGAATGACCTGGGAACTCTGTAATCATCCTCCTCGCCTACACCTCGCTCTTCTGGTTCGGTCGGGGCCGGTATCGTTGATTGCTATTGAATTTCTTCCTTCCTGGTCGGCTCCGTGTTCTTTGATGTTGGGACCACGGGCATTGGGATCACCTCGTCGACTTCGAACCTTTCTTTTGTGGCCGGCTGCTCTCCGTAGACCGTCTTGATTCCTCCCGGCGTAGGGAACTTCAGTGTTTGGTGTAATGTTGAGGGCACTGCCCTCATGTTGTGAACCCATGGCCTTCCGAATAAGGTATTATACCTCATGTCCCCTTCGATCACATAGAATTTTGTATCTTGAATCGTCTCGACGGTATTCACTGGCAGGGTTATTTCTCCTTTAGTAGTTTCCCATGCCATGCTAAATTTGTTCAACACCTAAACCGGCACTATTTGATCTTGTAATCCCAACTGCTCTACGACCCTCGATCTGATGATGTTGGCCGAGCTATCTGGATCAATCAACGCACGTTTAACTCAAGATTTGTTGATAAGTACGGATATCACCAATGCATCATTATGAGGCTGTACGATGCCCTCGGCATCCTCGTCGCTGAACGAAATGGTTCCCTCCGGGATGTAATCTCGGGTGCGCTTTTCCCTCGTGATGTATACTTTAGTGCGCTTTATCATTGGTCCTTGAGGGACATCGACCCCTCCAATGATCATGTTGATGACGTGCTGAGGTTCTTCTTAGTCGATCACTTTGTTGGAGTCCCTATTCCTGAAGTGGTTTTTGGCTCGATCACTCAAGAAACTCTCGGAGGTGCCCGTTATTGAACAACCGTGCAACTTCTTCTCTCAATTGTCAGCAATCCTCGGTCCTCTGGCCATGAGTGCCATGATACGTACACTTCGGGTTAGGATCTCTCTGGGTAGGATAGGACTGCAATGGTCAAGGCCACTTGATTTCTTTGATGCGCCCAATGGCCGATACGATGCTGGCCGCATCAATGTTGAAGTTATACTTTGATAATTTCGGTGTTTCCCTTCCCCCGAGCGGCCTGTCAAAACCATTCTTGCTCATCAGACCTCGGCTATTGGCCCCACGGCCGCTTCTCTTCTCGTTCCTCATTGGGTTACGCCCAGGCATGTTCCCCCTTCGATCTGCACTATATAGTTGATACGATCTCGGACCGGCCTTGATTCATGATCGACGACTCTGTTAGGCCTGTTGTCTGTTCTGATGGGGTAAATGGACCCAGAAGGGGCTCCGAGTTGATCGTCCTCGGCTCTAATTTTTGACTGGTACCTGTTGTGGATGTCAACCCAAGTTACCGACCGGGTAATCTACAAAATTTTGTTTCAGCTGCTACGAAGCCAAAGAGCTTCGGGGGTTAAGTCCTTGAGTGAATGCCTGAACGGCCCAATCATCCGCAACTGGAGGCAAGTCCATCCGTTACATTTGAAACCTTGACACGAACTCCCTGAGCATCTCGTTGTCTCTTTGCTTAACCTTGAAAAGGTCCGATTTTCTGGTCTAAACCTTGATGGCCCCTGCATGAGCCTTTACAAAAGCATCTGCAAGCATAGCGAACGAATCAATGGAATTCGGGGGCAAGTTGTGGTACCGTATCATCGCTCCTTTTGATGCACGTGTAGGAAGTCACATGCTCATTTGAATCCGTGGTTCCGTTATATTTTGGAATATCGGGCATAAGAAACCTCTTCGGGATTGGCTTCGGTGCCCCGCTCGGAGGAAAAGGCTTTTGGAATTGGAAGGAAAAAATTAAGCAGAAAATTTGTGTGCTGAAATGCTGTCAGCAAGCAGTTTGTATTAAATTCCATATGATCGAACTTAAATATTTCGGCTCAAACTAGCCGATGCAATCTACAATCCCACTCGTCACTGTCCACACGTAAAAAATAATACCAACTGTAGTAAGAGCTTCTCTCATATATTACCTACCAATGGAGTAGTGAAAATAAATATACATTTGAGTATTATATCCATTAAGAACAAGTGCAGAGAAGAAAAAATCATGGGTATCTCTACACTCCTGTACAACCATGACATTAGTATTAGCTGGAACCATATTTCAGCTGCTCCCACCTAAACGGTTTGAACACATAAAGAACCTCTGGTGAGCTTTTGAACAGCAAAGCTACACACACGCATATGGCAGCAACTGCTACCATTGAGAGCATCGCCGGCCTGTATATTGCAACTCTTGTTTTTCCCATGTTTCCATATGAGAATTTCTGCTCACACTGTCTGCAATGTCTTTGAATTGGTTTACATAAAGGCTTCTCGGTTTGTAAGCTCACAACTTTTACCAACTTTTGATCGTCTTCTAGTTTCTGTTTGAAGCTGCTATTCAACAAAGTACCAGGGATATTGACAACATGTCCACTACCTGAATTCTCATTAATTTTCTTCTGGACGACATGAATGTATGAGTAATGACCTCGCAGGGATGCATAACCATTGGGTGTCAATCCAGTACTGTCATGGACACTTCTCCATGCTTCAATTCCAATCTGAAGGAAACAATATTCAATACCTTGAAAAATAGGGAAAACAAAAAGATAAAAAGAAAAGCAGTTATGTGCCACAAACATTGACTCCTTGTACATATATCAGTGCCTCCAATTTAGTCATCAAACAGACAAAACTATCATTTGACGATTGATGCTGGCTAGAGAAACAAATTTAACTTCAGAAAGTAAAAGTCTAAGAGACCCAAACCCCACTTGTGGGATTACAGTGGATTTTCTGTTGTTATTGTAAAGTAAAAGTCTTAAGAGAAGGCCATAATTCAGTTTCACTTTTCTCAACATATACTTTTTCTCCTCTCTAAGTTAATGGGACTGTCAATTCAACATAACTACAGGAAAATGCATATAATACATGAAGGTATACCTGTCCTGGATCGTCAATTAATGCCTCCAAAAGACTCTCGCATCCGTCCTGACTAGCAACTATATGAAGTGGAGTCAAACCCCCAGGACCCTCCGAATCAGGTCTAAATAAGTAGCCACCATGACCTTGTTTCTTTTCTACCCCTGATTTATCAAGTACTCCGTGAGGACAGTATCTCAACAGCATTTCTACCATGGACCTTCTGTTTCCCTTTACAGCTCTGTGAAGGATCCCAAGCTCCCGCAAAGCAATGTCCAGTGATGAGTGTTGTCCTACATCTACAATGCCGTTGAAGAAAACACTTAACAGATTTTCCACAACAGCACACCAGGCATGGTCAACAGAGAACTCAATAAGCCACTTGAACCGTTCAAAAGGGAAGAGAATCAAGTTGGAACCAGAACCAAGTCTAAATTGCAAGTGACTTCGATGAAGCAGCCAACCCATCTCATGTATAAAGTCCAAAGCTTGGTCCCTAGCTTGTAACTCTTCAGTTGCTCCCAGGAAACCATCAGCTGTTTCAGCAGCCTCAATAATGCTCTCCAGGGTACGAATTTCGGAACAAACGTCTTTCTCTGCAACTATAAAAGGGAAGAAGCTGCTGCAAAGACCATGGTCTTCAACCTAGCCAAAGCATGCAACCTACATTTCAGAACAGAATAAAGACTAGCAGACTTCCCATTAAGGAGAAGTAGCAATTGGTGTAAAGGTTTTACTTCACTCAACTAGCTCATCTAAATGAGTATTCATCACATGAAAAGTAACACATGGTATATAATAGGGGGTCCCACCAATTTCCTGTATAGATGGTATGATAATTTCCAAGTTATATGAGTTACAAATAAGAAGATTATTCATTAAAATTAAAAACGAATTATAAATGAGTGTTCATCAATCCATGTCTACACTTCCTTTGCCACATAATAAGAACCAGAAGCAGATCCTTACCTTGAATTTCTTCAGTAAATTATGCAGAGCATAAAACTGAGTTTTTGGGCAAAGCAGTAAATAAGGAGGCATCGAACTCCATCCAACGTAAACCACGGCTCAAAAGGTGAGACAAGAAGATACATTAACAGTTATAGGGACTAAGGAAAAGAAAAATAATTGCACCTCGATGAAACCCCTGCCAGTAATATTTGGCATAATACAAGGAAAGCCAAGGGACTGGATCTCTTCATGCTCCATATAAGAATCACCTTCTCCCATCATATCAGCACAACTACCTTGCACAAGATATTTCCCTTCCATGGCACATAGTAACCTATGGGGACGCGGAAATCACACAGAATAAGTTCATTAGCTAAACATGGTCTAATTAGCTAGGATGACAATTTCAATGTCTGCTAAGTACCTTGTAGTTGGTCGAGATAGGTTAAAGCCTTTTACCAAAAACTGAACTCCCTCGGACACAGAAGTTGCAATTGGTTTGATGATTGATATCCTACAGTTTCTATGACTTTTAACTGGCAAGGGAGTATCCAGAACAACCTGCCCTATAGTAGAAAACAAACACACTCAGTTTTCCTGTCTGAGGCATAGCTAATAATTGAAGATAGCAACATAATGACAGAACAAAAACCAAGCAAGAACATGACAAAGACTCATAATATACCATTAAATATAAATGCCAAGCAAGAACATGACAAAGGACTCATAATATACCATTAAATATAAATGCCACACGATGCTGCACTCTAGTATAAACCCATCCAGTTCTCCAAAATGAATCGGTGGATGCATTGAGAAGTTTTGTCAAACCAAATCTAAGATCACAATAAAGCTGCAAAAAGAAAACTATTAGGTGATATATTTATTAGTCCAAAACATTAACAGCATGAGCTAGCTAAAGAACAGTTTGTGGGTAATACAATCAGTAGCAGATAAGAAGAAACAGTCCCTGATTGCAATCCAACATCACATTCTTATTTTTTAAGTTTCATTTGAGCTTAGCTATGCATGCTGTGACCAGAGGTGGATCCAGGAATCCAAGTCAGGGGCTGTTGACTTCCACTGAACTTACTGTTCCCTTGTGGGAATAGGTGCAAATTTACTATAAATTTATATTTGTAATTTACTATATTATATAGATAGAGTTTGAGTGGAAGGCAGTCGGTGTGCCTGCATAGCCAAGAGCCTATGGCCATGGCAATGCCTACCTTTTGATAAACATGAAAATAACTAACTCAGGCCAATATCTTTATTTATTTGTAAGTAGCTGCATTTCTTCTTCACACAAAAATAATGGTACATATTCTGAAAATGAAAATAAGTTACCTCATCCCATGTGGATTTATCCATCCGAAGATATATTGTCAATATGATGCATCCAGGTCTAATGTAGCTTTCAATATCTGTAGGGCTGTGTGCTAACCAATCCAGAATCTGCAAATTGTTCAGAAAGATATAATATTTGGTTGCATGTTGAGATGAAAGAAAAATATAGAAAGTTGTAACTGCATACTATATTATAGCAAGAGTACTAAAGTACCTGTTTTCGCAAGGTTGTAGGAAAATCAGTAGGATCTTTCCCAAAGAGTTTAATGACAATTCGATCTGTGTGACTCTGAAAATTAGTCAAGAGCTGTAGTTAAGAGGCAAATCATCTTTTTTCCATGTGACATATCAAGTATTAAGAATCTAACTCATGGAACATTTCTTTTCTACCACCAAAAAGGATAACAGCCAACTGTCCAATATATATACCCCTCATCTAGTATCAAGATACAGATGAACCAAATTTTCTTCAAGGGACTGACTTTTACTGCATAGAGAACCTTTAGTAACGTAGGATGAAAATGAATGTAGTGTAAAATGATGGAGCATTTGTAAGTCTCTCCGGGTGAATATGAGCATTTTCTGTTACAGACAATGGCTGCGACAGTAAAGATTGAAGAAGGGGCCGTAGTCAACAAATGAGTGCATGCACGCCTAGCTGTTGGTGCTACATGAAGTTGATTGCTAGTGTAGATTTAAAACTGATTGCAACTAAAAGACCACTTTCAAGCTAGATATCTATCTATGATCTATGATTCTATGTGCTGGTGGTAGACCATGGCATGTTTGCTGGCATGCCACTGCTTTGCTGGATGGACAAAATGCTCTTTTTCTCATATTTTTTTCTCTTTTCAGCTGTTACTTATTCTCTTTAAATCTGAAAGAACCTTGCAGTGCACCTCTTCAAACAGAAACCGATGCAAGTGGGATGACGCTTTGAAAGCACAAACAATGATAATGCTGCACTTACTCTTTTTTTTTTCAAAGGAGATAATGCTGCACTTAGAGCCCGTTTGGATTAGCTGGAAAAAAAAGTCGCTTTTAAGCATCAAGTGCTTAAAAGCACTTTTAAAGTGTTGGAGCTGGTTTTGTAAATAAGCATTTACGTGTTTGGATAGAAGTGTTGGAGTTGGTTTTGTAAATAAGCATTTACGTGTTTGGATAGAAGTGCTGAAGCTGAAATAATCAATTAGATTTGTTCAGTTAAAAGTGCTGATAGGCACTTTTTTCTGTTAAATGACTTAAATGCTCTTAAAACCGTTAACCCCAAAAGAGTTGATCATTGCAAGATTTCAATTCTGAAGTGATTAAAATACAAAATTAATTTATGTATCAACTCAGTTTATGTTCCAAATTAATTAGCTAAGATTATTTTCAATAAGTACAAATTATTTATTTAAATAACATATACCAGTAAAAATGGAAACTAGCAAAAGAATCTGGGGTTAACTGATCATGCCTGCCAAGGTTTTCCTTCGTCATAGAAATTTTATCCAGAAACTTGCATTCACTAAAGAAAAGTAGAACGATTATTTGGGGTTTTTTTTTGGGGGGGGGGGG
>AWOL01S0035388.1:91523-107230 GCA_000715115.1 Nicotiana otophora
GGAGGTGAGTATGCTACTCTTCCTTCATGGTGAAGGTCAAATTCATGGGTCGTTCTAATCTTGGATACCTATGATCCCAAGCACTTTGAGTTGAGTTCTTGTGTTATGAAAGAATGTTAAGGGGAAATTCGTGATGCAACTTTTGAACGAGCTTTTTTTTTCTCCAAAATATTTGAACGAACTTCATGTTGGGGGATTCTTTTCTTTTTTCAGGTTGCTTTTCAGTTAGATTACGAAAATGCAGCAAGAAATTTTACAGATCTAATCAATGATAGTATTGCAAGGTACAAAGAGAAAAAAGTTACAGGCCATGGCAGAGAGGTGTTTCTTATGAAGGAGAGGAAGTAGCAACAGGAAGAGAGCTGGAAGAAAGAAAGTAGAGCTAGGGCCAAAGGGTATTTGAAAATTTTTAAAAAAAATGTAAGGGGTAATAAGTAAATTAATTGGCCAAACCTAAATAGCTTTTAAGCTGAAAAAAATACGTTGGGGTCACCCAGATAGCTTTTGGCTTGTTTTAGCTTAAAAGCACTTGGCTTAAAAGCTATTTTCCATTTGCCAAATGCAACAAGAAGCCAAAAATTGCTTTTAAGCTGGTTTGACCAGCTTTTAAGCCAGTCCAAACACCCTCTTACTCTTTTAATGAAAGGAGTAGTGCTGTAATTACTCTTTGTTCATAAGCATATGGAACAACTGCTCCTAACTATTGAAAACAAAACATGGAAAAGATCCAACAAAAATAAAATACACCATAGAAGTTGCAGCTGCAAATACATTAAAGGAGGAGGAATAAATCTGATGTACTTTTAGAAGAAATAAAGTTCTGACAGTGTCCTACAAAAGCATGCAAGACAACTAAACAAAATGCATATCAGAATTATAGAGAACTGCAAAACAGTACAAGCTTCTACCTGAGACTCTCCGCTGGAATTAGATGGTGAAAGGTTTGAGGTGGAACCCGAATTCCCACTTATCTTTGTGGGGCTTGACCTGTGAGGTTCTTGACATAACCATAGAGGACAGCCAGGAGATCCATTACCTAGGTTCACAGTGGCATCAGGATAATGCAGCTTTCCGATACCATCTTGAGGATCATCATAGCTGTTATTCAAATCAATGTTACTTAGTTTCACCCCTGCAAGTGAAGTTGCTGAAACATTTGCATTGGTAGGTAAGCTTTCTTTTCTATGGTACATATACTCGGGCTGTGGGGCACAACAATTTTGTGGAATCTCACAATCAGCACCATTCGTGTCCATTCTCTTATCTCTCACTTCTGGTGCAGGTATACTCGAGCATTGCCCAGTTGGCTGAGGAGAGTCCTGCAAATCAAGGCAGTTAGAAGATGAACAGATCATGTTCAATACCAAACGTTTAGATCAGTTCCAAACCTTTATACAAAACCACCCAGATGTCCCTGTGTTTTGCCGATCCGGAGATGTAGACAACAAGCCAGGCACATTCCTCTCATTAGCTGTACTAGCCAGACTAGCTAGGTTTCTCAGCAGATGGGACAGTAGATCCTGATCTTTAGATTGATCTGCGCTATTGGCTGCATTAACCCAAACAGGAGAAGCCAGGAAGTAACTCATCAAAACTTAAAGACAAATCTCAAAAAAGTAAAGGCAGCAATTATGTGGCTGCACGTATTATCAATATTTCCATAGGACCCAAATGCTTGCAGGGATTTTTAAGAACTCACTTTCAAAATACACCCCCAATCTAATCAACACATCCCAACTGCGTCATGCAAAGCTCAATATCAGAGAGTTATCATAAGTTAAAGGTTCCACGCATACATCAACAACAACAACATACCAAGTATTATCCCACACTGTAAGGTCTGAGGAGGGTAGTGTGTACGCAGACCTTACCCCTACCTTGTGAGGATAGAGAGGTTGTTTCCAATAGACCCTCGGCTCAGGAAAGCATAAGCACCACATTAATAAAAATATAGACAAGAAGGGATAGCACCAAAAGCCATATAAAATCAGAATAAAGACAACAAGATAGTAAGGTGATCAACAATGAAAGAAAACAAGGGTTAGTCATAAAAACCTACTACCAACAGAAAGCGAGACTGCGTGCCAATACTACTGTTATGAACACTCTAAACAACCTACTCTACTACCCTAATCCGCGACCTCCATACCTTTCTATCAATGGTCATGTCCTCGGTCAGCTGAAGTTGCACCATGTCTTGCCTAATCACCTCTCCCCACCTCTTCTTTGGCCTACTTCTACCTCTCCGTAGGCCCTCTAATGTCAACCTCTCACACCTTCTCATCAGGGCGTATATGCTCCTCCTCCTCACATGACCAAACCACTTAAGTCGCGCTTCCCGCATCTTGTCTTCAATAGGGGCCACACCCACCTTGTTGCGAATAACCTCATTTCTAATCGTATCTAACCTAGTGTGCCCGCACGTCCATCTCAACATCCTCATCTCTGATACCTTCATCTTCTGGACATGAGCGATGCGATCTTGACTGGCAAACACTCATCCCCATACAACATCGTCGGTCTGACCACCACTCTGTAGAACTTACCTTTAAGTTTCGGTGGCACGTTCTTGTCACACAAAACACCGGAAGCGAGTCTCCATTTCATCCATCCCGCCGCAATACGATGTGTGACAACTTCATCAATCTCCTCATTCCCCTGAATAATAGACTCAAGGTACTTAAAATTCCTCTCCTAGGGATGTCCTGCTAGTCCAGCCTCACCTCCCCTTCCCCTCCTTGAATCTCACCACTAAACTTATACTCCAAGTATTATGTCTTGGTCCTGCTCAACTTGAAACCTTTAGACTTCAAGGTCTGCCTCCATACCTCTAACTGCACGTTCACACCGCTTCGCATCTCGTTAATCAATACAATATCATCCGCAAATAGCATGCACCACGGCACCTCCCCTTGGATGTGGCGCGTCAGTACATCCATCGCCAGGGCAAACAAAAAAGGGCTGAGTGCCGACCCCTAATGCAACCCCATCATAACCGGAAAATGGTCTGAGTCCCTACCCACCGTTCTCACTCGGGTCTTTGTTTCATCATACATGTCCTTAATCACCCTAACGTAGGCAACAGGTACACCTCTAGCCTCCAAACATCTCCACAAAACTTCCCTCAGAACTTTATCGTATGCCTTTTCTAAGTCGATGAACACCATATGCAAGTCCTTCCCCTCCCTATACTGCTCTATCAATCTCCTAACAAGGTGGATGGCTTCTGTAGTCGAACGCCCCGGTATAAACCCGAACTGGTTCTCGGAAATAGACACACGCTTCCTCACCCTTAGCTCTACCACTCTCTCCTAGACTTTCATAGTATAGCTAAGCAGCTTGATACCCCGATAGTTATTGCAATTTTGGATATCCCCCTTGTTCTTGTATACAGGAACCATCGTGCTCCACCTCCACTCTTCGGACATCTTCTTCGTTCTAAAAATGATATTAAATAACCTAGTGAGCCACTCCAAACCTGCCTTGCCCGCACTCTTCCAAAACTCCACCGGAATTTCATCCGGGCCGGTCGTTTTGCCCCTGCTCATCTTACGCATAGGCCCTCCACTTCATCAACTCTAATCCGCCTACAATACCCAAAGTCACAACGACTCCCAGAGAGTTCCAAATCACTTAGTACAATGCTCATGTCCCCCTCCTCGTTCAAGAGACTATGGAAGTAGGTCTGCCATCTCCGACGGATAAGCCCCTCATCCAACAAAACTCTACCTTTTTCGTCCTTGATACACTTCACTTGGTCCAAGTCACGAGCCTTCCTTTCTCGCACCTTGGCTAACCTGAACAACCTCTTATCCCACCTCGGCCTTCGAGTTCCTCGTACAAACGACTAAAAGCTGCAGTCTTGGCCGCCGTAACTGATAGCTTTGCCTTTCTTAGCCAACTTATATTGCTTCCTATTCGCCCTCTTCTCCTCCTTGTCTACACTTTCCACTAGCTTCAGATACGCCGCTTTCTCGGTTTCCACTTTTCCTTGCACCTCTCCATTCCTACACCAGTCTCTCTTGTGACCATCAGAGTAACCCTTTGAGACCTTTAATACCTCTCTCGCGGGTTCTCTAATACACTGCGCAGTCGTGGTCCACATAGCACTTGCTTCCCCACTACTCCTCCAAGCCCCAATAGTCAGCAGTTTGACCCCCAACTTCTGCGCTTTAGCTTCCGTCAAGGCTCCCCACTTGATCCTATGTTGGCTATACATCGCCCTCTTCCTCGTCTTCCTCGTGATCTCAAGGTCCATGACCATGAGCCTATGAAGGGTCGAGAGGTTCTCACTCGGGATGACCTTGCAATCTGTGTAAAGACTTCTATCGGACTTCCTGTAGAGTAAATAATCAATCTGAGTCTCGACGACCGAACTCCGGAAGGTGACCAAGTGCTCCCTCTTCTTCGGAAAACTCGAGTTTGCTATCACCAAATCAAATGTTCTAGCAAAGTCTAGCAGAGACGTTCCTCCTCCGTTTCTATCTCCAAAACCAAAGCCACCATGCACACAATCATACCCCCAAGACGTCGCTCCAATATGGCCGTTGAAATCTCCCCCTATGAAAAGCTTCTAGGTATGCGGGATACCACGCACCATCTCATCCATATCCTCCCAGAAACGCCTCTTGACTTCCTCATCCAAGCCTACTTGGGGTGCGTACGCACTGATTATGTTCAAAGTAAAACCTCCAACAACTAGCTTAATAGTCATCAACCTGTCATTCACCCTCCTAACCTCCACCACTAGTTCACGGAGGTCCTTATCAACCAACATACCTACCCCGTTCCTGCCCCCCACCTTCCAAAATACCATAGTTTGAACCTGTCCACATCCTGCGCCTTATCTCCTGCCCACCTAGTCTCTTATACACAAGTTATATTAATCTTTCTTTTCTCGAGAATCTTCGCTAACTCTACAGATTTACCGGTCAAAGTTCCTATGTTCCAAGACCCCACTCTCAGCCTAATAGCTCCCTTAGCACTCTTACCCCCTTACCCCCGCGCCCCATCCCTGCGATGACACCGCTGAGGACAAGACCTTACCCTACCATCGTTCACCAAAGCCACTATAATCTAGGAGTCAATATGCAAGCACTATCCCGAAAACAAGCGACAAAAAATAAAATGAATAAAATAAAGGAACTAACGGGAACTATAATCTACAACTAAAGGTCAGAAAAACAGGTGAAGAAATAAATAAAGGAACTATAATCTACAACTAAAGGTCAGAAAAACAGGTGAAGAAATACAATAAAAGAACTAAAGGAGACTATAATCTACAACTAAAGGTCAGAAAAACAGGTGAAGAAATACAATAAAAGAACTAAAGGAGACTATAATCTACAACTAAAGATCACAAAGAAAATGTGCAAAACTAGAGTAGAACTACTAGGGGATATATTAAATAAAGATTCAAAATAAAGCAGGTAGATAACAATATAAACAAGTAGGCAAAGCTATCATTAATGCAATTAATTTGACAATGCTCGGGCAAATACTAACTAAAGATTCAAGAACTAATAGGCAGGCAAGGAGATACAATTACGCTAAAATATAAACTATTAAAATATCAAGACAAGAGAGGAACAATGGAACCTGGATTGCAGCCCTTGAAGTTAACGAAAACCTGGCCGGCGGTGATGGATTGCGATGAGCTAGCTGAAAGGGACAATCCGAGAAACCCGGGCCGGTCGTTCTTGAGCCTCGATCATTAGCGGTGGTTCCTAGAGCTCCTGATTCCCAATCTGAATCACGATTTCTTTATCGAAAAATAAGACGAAACAACCGGAGAAAGGCGAGTGAAAAAAGCAGCCGGGAGAAACCTCGGCAGCAACGGCGGCGACGGTACAGTTAAACCAGCAAGCCAAGGCAATGGGCAATGAATGTATGTGTCTCTCTCTGCGTGTGTGTGTAGAGAGAGAGAGTGACAAAGAGAGAGATGATGGGTTAACGGAGAAGAAGATCGACGGAGAAGAGATCGACGGAGGTGGAGTTGAGAATCGGCGAGGCACAATTAGGAATACGGTGTCGCATACATCGTCCACATCAATACGCCAATAACCTCCCAACTGTGATGACCCGATAGGACATTTATAGCTTTAACCTTCAATTCTGTGATTCGAAACCCCAAATAACTCTGTTTAACCTTCCTCGATTTGCGTGCGTAGTCTGTATCTTGTTCCAAAAGGTTTTTATGTGAAAAATTGACGAAAATGTGAAATCGTGCCTTAAAACTCATTTAAGTTGACTTCGGTCAAAGTTTTGAGTAAACGGACCCAAATGAGTGTTTTGACGGTCCCGGTGGGTCCGTATCATTATTTGGGACTTGGGCGTATGCCCGGAATTAAATTTAGAAGTCCTTAACTTTAATTATCGCCATTTGTTGAAAATTATAAGTTTAAAGAAATTACAAGTTTGACCGTAGTTTGACTTTGTTGCTACCGGGTCCGGATTTTGGTTCCGGGACTTGGTATAAGTTCATTACTGCATTTATGACTTGTCTGCAAATTTTGGTGCAAAACGGAGTTGATTCTACGTGATTCGAACGTCAGGTTGAAAAATTGAAAGTTCTTATGTTCCATTGAAAATTTCATTCGTTTTGGTGTCTGATTCGTAGTTCTAGGTGTTATTTTGGTGTTTAGATCGCACGAGCGAGTTCGTATGATGTTTTTGGACTTGTGTGCATGTTTGGTTTGGAGCCCCGAGGGCTCGGGTGAGTTTCGGATAGACTTCAGAGTGGTTTTGGACTTAGAATCATAGCTGGTGCAAGTTTCATCTGGTGCTGGACAGCAGACTTCGCAAATGCGAGCCTCGCTTTTGCGAAGGACACTTCGCATTTGCGAGCATGGGCTGGGACTGGGGTTCTCGCATTTGCGAGATTTCTGTCGCATTTGCAATAGTATCATGTTCGCAATTGCGAACAAATTGATGGCATTTGCGAAGACTTTTTCGCATTTGCGGGGAAACCCCAGGTTGCAATTGCGACATTTGCGCCTGGTCAAATGCTGAGAAAGACTGGATTTTAGCCCATTCTTTCAAATTCTCAACCCTAAACACCTAGAGCTTTTCTTACTAAATTCATTGGTAAGTGACTCTAATCTACTTTCTTTCGATTACCCATTACATTTCATAAGATTTCAACATCAAATCTAGGATTTCTATGGTAGAAATTAGGGATTTGGGTAAAATTAGAAATTTTTGTAAAATTGAGATTTAGACTTCGAATTGAGATCGGATTTCGAATTGAATTGCATAACCGGACTAGGGGTGAATGGGTGATTGGGTTATGTCCGAACCTCGGGTTTTGACCAAGCGGGCCCAGGTTGACTTTTGTTGACTTTTTCAATAATGATCTAAATTGAACCTCTTTCATTCGTGAGTAGTTTCTAAAGCTTATTTTGAATCGTTTGGTCAATAATTTGCTATATTTGGTTGGTTTGGAGGCTTGATCGAAAGGCAAGGCCGTGATTGAATTTTGAGTTGATTGCGGAGTAAGGTAAGTGTTGGGCCTAACCTTGACTTGAGGGAATTAGGAACTCTTGATGCTATGTGCTATGTGAATTTCATGTGTAGCGGCGTATATGCAAGGTGACGAGTGTCTATACGCCGCCAATTACTTGTTTCCATGTCTACCCGTACTTCATTAATTATAGTATTTCATGTTTTGATTGTTACATGCCTTAATTGTTTCCCATGCCTTAACTTGTTACTAGTCATTTATTATCCTCGCGTCATAAATGTTAATTTCTCTCGTGCTTCTATGCTTAATTGATATTTTCCTTAATTGTATTACTTGTACCCCTTTACCACTTATATCTTTGACTGTCTTGTTGCTCAGTATTAAGCATAGCTTTTCATGATTTGGTACGAGATTCCTTCTTGATGTGTAGCTTTCATATTCATTAATCGTAGAGATTCTTATGATTTGAGTTGTAAATCGATTTTACTTATTGATGTAGTTATATTGATATGGTGAGATCGGGTTGCGCGCCGCAACAGGTGAAATAAGGGTGGATTGATATGATGAAATAAGGGTGACTTTATATTAATACGGTGGGATCGGGTTGCGCACCGCAACAGGTGAAATAAGGCTGAATTATGATATTGACTCCGATTATATGGTGGGATCAGGTTGCACGCCGCAACATATATTTACTTATTATTATTGATTTTTGTATGGTGGAATAACGAAGGATAGTGTTGTACGGTGGGATCGGGTTGCGCACCGCAACAGTTTATGTGTTTTTATTCCTTATTGTGTTGTGTTGGCTTTGGTACTTTCATACGAGACTCTAAGGATTGGTATTTATGGCATTTACTGGTTTTTCTTCGAAGATTGAGTTATTTCCATGAGTTAACTGCCTTATTTCGTTTCCGTATTTTCCGTTCCTGTCTTTATTTTATACTGCGTACAGGTTATATTGTAAGTGACCCGCCTTAGCCTCGTCACTACTTCGTCGAGGTTAGGTTCGGCACTTATAGAGTACAAGGGGTCGGTTGTACTCATACTACACTCTGCACTTTTTGTGCAGATTTTGGAGTCGGTCCTGGTAGCGATCAGTAGATTGCTCAGGTTGACTATCAATGTGGAGACTTGAGGTACAACTGCTCGGCGTTCGCAACCCTGAAGTCCTCTCCTACTTTATCTTAGCTGTGTATTTTTCTTTCAGACAGCTTTACTTTCATTCAGACCTTTATCTGTAGTATTTTAGTAGTTCGTGCACTTGTGATACCAGATTCGGGGTTATATTAGATACTTAGGTTGTTATGGTTTTCCGCACTTTATTTTAGATTTATTTCAGTTAATTCGGTTTCTCTATTATTATTTAATCTGAACTATTAAAAATGGATAAACTGTTCTAACGTTGGCTTGCCTAGCAAGTGAAATGTTAGGCGCTATCACGATCCCGAGGGTGGGATTTCCGGGACGTGACACCAACGGCATTAACTCAGGATATCGGGAAACCCTTTTAGATACTAAATGTGGTTCTTATTGATTCCTCTGCTCCGGTTCATCTGGGAAACCCTTTTTCTCTTTATTTTTCTTCTTCTTTTTTTCTTTTATTGACAAGGTAAAATGCTTTTCATTGCAGGTTAATTGGGCAATGTCAATTTAAAAAAACATTCGGAAGGTCAAAAGAACCTTTCTTCTAAAATGGAACTCCATTAAGTAATACTTCATCATTTTCTTTAAAGGTTTATGAGAAGAGTCTTGAGTTCTAAGGTATTTGAGAAAGGTAAGTAAAGTAGAAAACTATTGCAACAGTATCAGAAGTAAGTCTTTATGTCTTTCTGTCTTTGTTTGTATTATGTGGATCTAAAAAGAGAAGCTCACTTTCTCATCCAAAAGCTTCTCATGAGATACTATAGGTTTTCCCGATTTTAGATCAGCAGATCAAAATGGACATATAAATAATTCCTCTCTTTTTCAGTTGTAATTCTAATTCAGGTTAACTCCGAACAAGTCTAAGGTGGAAGTTATTCTTGATCATGATAAAGCATCCAAACGAGGAGACAATCATGACCACTAATACAATACCACCATGCAAGAATAAGAAATAACGTCTTTCATATATCCTAAACAAATAAGTGTTCAGAAGCTCCCTTGAATGAATGCATCGCAAGTACTAACATCGACCTACAATCTACTTGTGCTTGAGCCTCAGAAAAATTCCAAGTCTCCAGATTAATATGTGTTGTTTGTGTCTTGAATTTTTTCCTTGTATTTTTAGGAAATTCATTATCCCTATAGGTTTGGGAAACCCATTGTTCTAATAGATTTGGGATTGGGAAACCTATTGTCCTTGTATTTAGGGAAAACCATTTTCCTTGTGGGTTTGGGAAATCATTCCTTGTTGGTTTAGGAACTACTTGGAATCTATGTGTAGGGGTTGTAACTGGGGATCCATTGTACTGTACAATTGTTCTCATTCATAGTGGAAAACTTTTTCTGCTTCTGTCCCGATGATTAGGCTTAGCCGAACTTCGTTAAATCCTAGTGTTATTTTTTTCTTCTCTATTTGCTTTATGTGTGATTGTGTGCAAGTTAACCCACGATCTTCCACTACAAGATGTCATAACACAATTATTCTAATTTCAAGAAAAGAAGTCACCCCTCTGTGGGTAGTTCTAATCAGGAATACTTTCCAACAATAATGGCAGTCAGGGGTGGGCTTGACACTGGAATAGATGGGTCACAGCTGTACTACGTTAGGTACTTTATTTATGGATAACTTGCACACATGTTTTATTTTCATGTCCCAATGCATTAAAATTGAGTTGCTAATCCCTTCCTGAATGCAACGTGCAACATCTAAACTAGGAAGTAAGAACTGTTCTGATTTTTAAACTAGACGTAGGAACAGTTCAGATGTTTAAACTACTCAAACAAAAAAATAATTAGACAAAGACAAGTCTCCCGCCAATAAAGCATTAGCCACAGACAGTTACAAGTACAGAGAGATGCAGAGGGTAAGAGATACAACTGGTGATCAGGGAATACTCAGTGTATCAATCAAATTGTCACTATGAACAGGAAAAGAAATAATGCGCATCATCTCATCATAGTGTTTACACCAGAATGTGCATTATAGCACTCTGGCCATCACGCTTGAAGGAATCTATAAGATGCCTTACAACATCGCTAATAACTAAAGTAATTTGGCTGAACGCATTCTCGGCAGAGAAATAAATGCACTGCAAAGATAAGTGTGGTTTGGCTAGACACTTACAGTGTATATTCGCCAATATCCTCAGCAGACTAATTAATAAGTAGTTACTACCCCACTCATAATTCATGGAGGCTCCATTAGCTACGTTTTCCGGATGTGTCTTCCTTCTCCGTTTGTTGTGACCTGCTAAACGCCTACGACAACTCCGCTTCCCCTCATCAAACTCTTGCAGAACATGAAACCTGCCCAAAAGTAATCAAAACAACCAAAACGCAATCAGTTTCAACAGACACAGCACATATTTGGATAATTGAAGCTTAACTGATTAGGACACATTACATCAAACATATACGACAGTTATGCAACGAGATAGTGCTACCAACTACCATCTATTTTTTGTTGTTAAAAAATTCAATGAGTCAAGGTAACCCAAAGTCGTAATTCTAGAAATACTAAATAGGCTCCTACAGCTAGACATAATCAAAGAAAGTCCAGTTGAAACCTAACCTGCTGCACTGCTGACAAAACCTCTGCATAACATTTCGGACCAAAACTCTAGCAGCTTTAGAATGCACATCACACACTTTATGTCGTCGATGATAATCCTTAGCGTTGCCCAAATCAGCTTGACAATCCTCAACTTGGCATATTGCACGATTGGAAGAAGCCCCAGCAACTTTAGTCTTCTTCCCACTCTTGCCTTGCCATTTTTCCTCCTCCTCCCTTTCCATTATCGGATACAGCTGCCCGCCAAGCTTCAAATTAAGCGATGCAACTTCATCAATTAGCTCATCATCTTCACTTACCCCAACGGACCTCCTCCGTTTCTCCAATTCCTTCCTTCCCGATGCCATTTCATCAGAACCAGATGATAAGGTATTGGAGACTACTCCAGCAGTAGTTAACTGCTGTTTGCTCTGGCAATCAGACGGCACAGAACTGAGTGGAGCAGCTGTAAACAAATCACCATCCCACTTCCAATCATTTAAATCCCATTCCATACTCCTTTTCCCATACAAGTGCTGAATCTTTCCCCCAAACTTAGCCTCCATTTTGACCAAACACCTCAAATTGCATTGAAAGAAGAATTTTTTTTTGAAAAACAGAGAAAAGATGCAATCTTTTAACAGCAATTGAAATTTAAAAGGAAGAAGAGCAGCTGTTAATTAAACTGACACATCCATGGACCTAAAGAATAGCTAACCACATGTCCACAAGATTACTCCACCTACATTTCCCCAACCAAACAAACACCTTCTATTTCAAAAAATTCACAAAGCCAAAAGCTTTTCTCCATTTATAGGAGCTTTACAAAAGCCGATAGAAGAGTTACTGAGATTTGATCGCAAGATCGCCGCCGATATAGTGGTATTATGATAAACGAGAAAAAAGAAAAAGAATTTTTGTCGGTAGAAAACAAAACAAAAATAATGTAGATTTATAAAATAAAGACAGTAAATTAATAAATGTAAGACAATTATACAGATTGATATATTATTTAACTTTAAATTCATGTATATAATGAACTGAAAACTACTTTATTTACTGAAAGGAATCGGCTGTGAGGTTTTTCAGGAAACAGCTACGAGGTTTTTCTTGAGGTGCTTGTAAGCTCCTGCTTGTTTAATAAGAAGCTGCTCCAAATTATTTTATTGAGTTGCTTGCAACGTCTCTGCATTAGCTGTTTATAGATAAACTTCAATAGAGTACCAAACGGATAATCTTTTTCAGGAAGATTATCTATAACGGAGTAATAAATAGACATTCATATTATAATTATTTTCATAACACTCCCCTTGGATGTTCATTAAAAGATATTGTGCCTCGTTAAAACCGTACTAGGAAAAATCCAGTGGGAAAAATCCTAGTGAAGGAAAAAGAGTACACATATTTAGTAATACGCAATTCTAGCTGACTCATTAAAAACCTTACAAGAAAAATCCCATGGGAAAAACCTTAGTAAGGAAAAAAGAGTACAACGCGTATTTCACTCCCTCTCATTAAAACCTTGTTCCAAATATTTGAGTCTCTGCATACCAATCTAGTATACCATCTTCTCAAAAGTTGAAGTTGGCAAAGACTTAGTGGATAAATCTGCTGGATTGTCACTTGAACGGATTTGTTTCACATCGATGTCTCCATTTTTTTGAAGATCATGTGTGTAGAATAATTTTGATAAAATGTGCTTCGTTCTATCTCCTTTTATAAATTCTCCCTTTAATTGGGCTATGTATGCAGCATTGCCTTCGTATAATATTATGGGTTTTTTTATCACATTCCAACCCACATTTTTCTCGAATAAAATGAATCACTGATCTTAACCATATGCATTCCCTACTTGCTTCATGAATAACTATTATCTCAGCATGATTTGAAGAAGTAGCAGCAATAGATTGCTTTGCGAAGCGCCATGATATGACAGTACATCTACATGTAAACACATACCCGACTTATGATCGAACTTTATGGGGATCGAATAAATAACCTGCATCTGCATAACCAATATGATTTGCACCACCTTTGTTAGCATTAGCAAGATACATAAGTGCACCAATTGCACTGAGAGAGAGTATTTCAGGACCAAGGAATTTCTCATCCTTTTCTGGAGGTCAAAACGGATCATTATTCACTTCAAGTGATCGAACACCCATTTGGTGTACTTAATGGGTGCGCTTTGTCCATGTAAAAGCATTTTAAGACATTTTCTATATAGACAGATTGATGGATAAAGATCTCGTCTGCTAAATATTCAATTTGCAGATTAAGACAAAGTTTTTCCCTTTGGAGCTCTTCCGGAGTTCCTATGAGATTTATGTCATTAACATAAACAGCAAGTATAACAAACTCTGATGCTGTTTTCTTTGTAAAAACGCATGGACAAATACCATCATTTATATAACCTTCATTCATTAATTCAGTGAGGCGATTATACCACATGCGCCCTGATTGTTTTAAATCATACAAAAAATTTTGTAATCTGATTGAGTGCATTTCTCGAGATTGAATTATATGCTTCAAGCATTTTAAATCTTTTAGGGATTTTTATATAAATTTGATCAAATGAGCCATATAGGTTATGGCTTGCATCTAAATGGCATGACATCTTCAGGTGTCTGGACTACATGTCTGATCCTCACAATCTTTTATAATATTGTCCACTATATTGTATCAAATATATCGTCGACGATCATTTTGTATCGGTTCGCAAGTGACATAACTTGTTGAGATTTCATCACTTTCTTTATTTTCAGGTACCTGAACTTCTTCTGTAGTTTCAAAAATATGTGATGTTGTGGGCTCTTCTAGAGCTCATTTCTTCCTCATTATGATCATTTTGATCATTTGCTCCTATCATTTTCAAGGATTGTTACATTTGGAACCGATCGGTTTACTACGCTTCATGCGTGCAGTAAATTTTATCCTTCAGGGACTTTAATTTTAATAAGAGCACTTGCAGCTGAAATATGATATTTAATTTTGGATCAACAAATGCTTCTGCATTTGACTTGAATTATGTTCTGAGTGGGGATCATATTAATGATAATTCGATTCATATAACATATTTTTCAGCTGTTTATTCCATTCCCCCAATGTTAGAAAAACTAACTCATATCCCCAATCTTCTTTGGAAAACCTATCTTTGTGCATTGTGGTGGAGAAATTAATAATATACCACACATCAAAAGTTATTAGATAGTAAAAATATTTGGTTTCTGATCCTAAACCAATTGTGAGGTAAGGACTTATCATATTTTGTTAGTCTGATGCATACAAGTATTGCTGTATATAATTTAAAAAATCTTAGACCAACACATGAGGCTTTGTTCTCATAAGTAATAGTTTAGTCATTAATAGGAGGTATTCAATGCTAAACTAGTTTGGATATAAACCAGCATCATCAAGATGAACTATCTTGATTTCATAATCTGAAAATTATGCTCTTAATTGAGAAAGACAATTTCAAATGCCAAACTGTAGGTTGATAATAAATATACATATAACCATCTCATATATGCATTTATAAGTGGTTCACATGATAGGTGAATGAACCCATATTCACCTTTTATATATTCTAGAATTCAGGGATTTTAGTCCCAACTTTAGTTAGTATAATCAATTTATTATGAAAACAAGCAACACAAGAGAATTCTTGAAGAATCTTCTAGTTCTTCAGTATATGCTTATCTGAATTCTCAAATAGCTAATTTAAAAATGGCAAATGAAAACTTCAAGTTAATCATGGCATGTGCTATCTCTAAGTAAACTCCTGATTTACTATGGCATAAACTTTTGCATCTGTAAACTTCTGATTTACTGTGGCTACTTTTGTATCCGTAAATTTTTGGTTTACAGTAGCTACTTTTGCCTCCGTGAAACTTCTGGTTTACTGTGACTGCTTTTGCATTAGTAAACTTCTGGTTTATTGTGATACATGATATAGTACAAATTGAAGAATAAGGCGGGTCATTTCCCTAATTTTGCTATTTGATCGAGACAAGGGNTTTTTGTAATCTGATTGAGTGCATTTCTCGAGATTGAATTATATGCTTCAAGCATTTTAAATCTTTTAGGGATTTTTATATAAATTTGATCAAATGAGCCATATAGGTTATGGCTTGCATCTAAATGGCATGACATCTTCAGGTGTCTGGACTACATGTCTGATCCTCATAATCTTTTATAATATTGTCCACTATATTGTATCAAATATATCGTCGACGATCATTTTGTATCGGTTCGCAAGTGACATAACTTGTTGAGATTTCATCACTTTCTTTATTTTCAGGTACCTGAACTTCTTCTGTAGTTTCAAAAATATGTGATGTTGTGGGCTCTTCTAGAGCTCATTTCTTCCTCATTATGATCATTTTGATCATTTGCTCCTATCATTTTCAAGGATTGTTACATTTGGAACCGATCGGTTTACTACGCTTCNATTTTGTAATCTGATTGAGTGCATTTCTCGAGACTTTGAATTATATGCTTCAAGCATTTTAAATCTTTTAGGGATTTTTATATAAATTTGATCAAATG